>PVKS010010975.1:0-58233 GCA_004027875.1 Aplodontia rufa
TATAACAGATTGAGCAAAATGACAGACTACAAGATCGATACCAATAAATCAACAGCTTTCCTATGCACTAGCGTAATAAAGCAGAAGAAGAAATTAGGAAATCAGTCCCATTCACAATATCCTCAAGAAAATAAAATAAAATACTTGGGAATGAATCTAACAAGGGAAGCAACAGATCTCTACAATGAAAATGATCAAACGTTGAAGAAGACTTGAAAAGATAGCAAGATGTTTCATGTTCATGGTTAAGCAGAATTAATATTTAATTAAAGTGGCCATTCTGCCAAAAGTGCTATACAGATTCAGTGCAATCCCCATCAAGATACCTATCCAAAGTTTATAAAAAACTTAACTTCAAATACACAATCTAATCAATAAATGGTCCAGAGAGTTGAACAGGAACTTCTCAACAGAGGAAATCAAGCAAGCCAATGAAATCTGAGAAAGTGCTCCAAATCACTAGTATTCAGGGTAATGCAAGTCAAAACTACATTAAGATTTCAGCTCACTCCAGTCACATTGGCAAAGATGAAGAATATAAATATTAACAGATGCTGGAGGCATTGTGGGGAGACAAAAACACCAGCACACTGTTGATGGAGCTGCAGACTGGTACAGCCACTCTGGAAAGCAGTGTAGCAGTGTAGTGTAGAGATTCAAAACAAACAAACAACAACAACAACAACAACAAAAAACAACAACGGGGGATGTATCCACAATATGATCCAGCTATCCCTCTCCTGGATATTTTCCCAGAAAGCTAGAATCAGCTAAATTACAGTGACACAGCAAAATCAACGTTCATAGCAACTCAATTTATAATAGTTAAATTATGTAATCAACCAAGATGTCTTTTACTGGGTGAATGGATCCAAAAGCTGTGGTATATATACACTGTGGAATTCTACTCAGCTATTAGAACCAATGATATTATGGCCTTTGAATGTGAATGGATGGCAATGGAAGAAATCATGCTGAGTGAAATTAGCCAAACACAGCAACTCACAGGTCAAATGTTTTCCCTCATTTGTGGAGGCTAGAGCAAAAACCAGGTTTGGGTGAAAGGTCTAGCTCATGTACTAAACACACCAAAGTCATAGCAACACAATTTGGGGAAACCATAGATATGTAGGAGATGGAGGAAAGAGGTGAGAGGGAGAGGAAAGGGAGAGATGATAGGGAGTGTTCTAGGGGGAAAATCAACCATGTATTTTACTCTACTCCCTCAAGAAGCCAAATAATATATGTGATCATTTAATTCTGGAAAATGCACAATAAACAGATACATTTATATCTGGGGAAATATAGAAGAGTCAAGAGACTGGGGTGTGGTTGATGTGGGGGTGGTTCTGGATTAGGATCTGGGGCATACCATATTGTTATTATATATGCATTTATGATTGTACAACAACACAACTCAATAAAGTAAAATAGAAAAAAGAAAAATCTCTATATGTGATGAATAATTAACATTACATAGTAGAACTTTGATACTTGTTACAAGTATTATATCTACATCCTATAGCCTTAACCTTTTTCATTTATATATGAACATTTTAAGCATTTTTAAAAGAAAAGCTTAAAATATTAGAAAATTTTTGGACTTTTTTCTCCTTTACATGTGGCTTTTACCCTTGCAGCAGTGCAGCAGGTGCTGTTAGTATTCAGTCAATTTTTTGTTGGCCCTCAGTTCTCAAATATGCTGGGGATTTTACACTGTAAGCACATGGGACTCACTGCTTGAGGGTTTCCTCTGGATGCAGTTTGCTTATTGTGTAGCAAGCTAGAAATACTAGAGAAATAATGACTCCAGCAACCAAGTACAACTAAGAGTTGGTAGATACTGTTATCTCCTTGCTCTGAAAATGGCACTTTGTAAGGGATGTTTTACTTCTAATGGAACCTAGGATGAGTCACACCTTAGATGATCCACTTCACTTGGGAGGGATCAGAACCTGTAACTTTCTTCTACTAAATAATTATGGCAAATAATATGGGATAGTCACTCCTGTGATTGTGTTAGATAGGACACATCTTGGCACACAGGAGTGAGATTCTCCAGTTGGTCTTAGAAAAATGAGCTGCCGTGTTGTGAGGGGGCATGTGGCAAGGAAAGGCAAGTCACATAGGAACTCCGGATTTCAGTCCCATAGCCACTGGAACTGAATTCAACCATGAGAGACTAAAAAAGACCCCAAATCCAGAAAGAAATGTTCTCTAGCAGACATCTGGTTTGAAGCCTTCTATGACCCTGAGCGGAGGACTCAGGTAAGCTTTGTCCAGACTCATGACCCATGGAAATGTGAGATAGTAAATATGCATTACTTTGATGAATTTATGGTGATTTGTTATATAGCAATAGGAAATCTCTTAGAAGTCCAAGTAGGATTGAACCTTAATTGTTCCCAACTGTTAATTTATGCTTATTGTGCCCCACACAGGTTTCCTTCTATTTTCTTTCCTACTTCCCTGTCCTCCTACTGTTACTCCCTGGAATGACCTTCTAGAATGCTTGCACTCAGATCCTTCTTTCAGGATCTTCTTCCCGGAGAACCTAATCGTAGACTAGCATTTTAGCACCTTTAAAAAAAAACAAGCTATTTTACAAAATAGCTTTATGAAGATAGGATTCATATATTATACTATTCACCCAATTAAAGTGTATATCTCCACATACACATGAAACATGCATAGTCATGCAATGGTCATCACAATGGACTTTAGAATATTTATAACACCTTAAAGGGAAATCCCATACACATTTGCAGTTACTTCCCATTCCTTCCCTATACGTCCTCTTAACTCAAGGTAACCCTAACCTACTTTCTATATATATCTATACTTGTCTGTTCTAGATATGTTAAATTAGTGGAATCATGAATAGTTGATCTTAAATAACTAACTTTCTTGACTTAACCTAGTGGTTTCAAGTGTTGGCAATGTGCAGCTTGCAACAGTACTTTCTTTTTATTGCCTAATATGCCATTAGATGGATATACCATATTTTATTTATTTACCCATTGATAGGCATTTGGGTCATTCCACATTTAAAGTATTGTGGGTAATGTTGTTATGAACATTTGCACATAGTTTTCATGTGGACATATGTTTTAGTTTCTCTGGGTGTATACCTAGGAGTAGAATTGTTGATTTGTGTGGTAATTTATGCTTACCATTTTAAGGAACTGCCAAACTCTTTTCGAAAGTGGTTGCATCATTTTACTTTGGCACCAGGATTGTGTGAAGGCTTCGATTTCTCAACATACTTGTCAACATTTACTATCTGTCATTTTGATTAAAATTATCCTATTGAGTATGAGGTACTGTAGTTTTGTTTTGCATTTCCTTGATGACTAATGATGAGTGACTTCTCTTGTGTGTTGGCTGTTTGTATTCTTCTTAAAGAAATACTTTTTTCCAATCCTTTGCACATTTCGAAGTTGAATTTTTTTGTCACTTCATTGTTGAGGTAAAAGTGTTCCATTCTGTGTTAAATTTGTGTACAATTTTTTTCTTTTTTTGTGTATGGCTATCTAATTATCCTAGCATCATTTATTGAAGATTATACATCTTCTTTTTGCTTTGTCTTTGTTTTTGGAACTGGGTATTGAACCCACGTTTCTGTTCATGCAAATCATGAGATTTACCACTGAGCTACACCTCAGCCCAAGATTGTACATTTTTTTTAGAATTCTCTTAAAACTCTTATAGAAAATCAATTGACCATAAATAAAGGACTTCTGGTCTCTCAATTCAGTTCCATGATTCTGTATTTCTAATCTTAGGCTAAAATCGCATTGTCTTGATTACTATAGCTTTGTAGTAAGTTTTGAAATTCTGTGGTTTTGGAGTTAAATTGGAATTGTGAATCCTTCAACTTTATTCTGTGTCTTAGGTTTACTATGTCCCTTGAACTTTCATATGAATTTCAGGGTCAGTTCATCAATTTTTGGGAAAAGGCAGATGAGATTCTGATAATGAATATATTGAACATGATGATCACTTTGGGGAATATCACCACCTTAATATTAAGCCTTCCAATCCATGAGTTTAGAATATCTTTCTAATTACATTTTTAGTTTCTTTCAAAGAAGTTTTGTAGTTTTTGGTGTATATGTACTACATTTCATTAACTTTTCTAGATATCTTATTCTTTTGATTCTATTGTAAATGTAACTGATTTTTAACTTGATTTTAAAGTTTTAATTGCTGGTGTATAGAAATACAATTGACTTTGTGTTTTCACCTTTTATCCTGCAACTTTCCTGAACTCATGTATTCATTCTAATGGTGTTTTATTGAATTCTTAATATTTCTTTAGATAAAAAAAATCATGTTTCCTGAAAAATTGAAGTTGGAAAAGCAGAGATTCCTGCTTTGAGCCTGATCTTAGGGGGTATATATATACTCTTTCACCATTACGTGTCTTGCTAACTATGTGTGTATGTGGTTTCTTAAATAAATCTCCTTTGTCATGGATTGAATTGTATTCTACAGAAAAGATATTTTGGAGTCCTAAGTCTTGGTAATTGTGAATGGAACCTTATTTTGAATTTAGATCTTTATAGATATAAGATGAAGTCATTAGTGTGATCCCTAATCCAATATGACTGGCATTCTTACAAAAGGAGAAGAGAGGCAGTGAGGAAAACATACACATGTGCAGCTATCTGAAGACAGAGAGATGTGGGCTATATTGCCACAAGTCAAGGAATGTCCGAGTCTACCAAAAGTTAGAAGAGGCAAGGAAGAATTATCCCCTAGAGGTATCAAAGGAAACATGGCCCTGCCAAAACCTTGTTCAGAGCTCTAGCCTCCATAGCTCTGAGAAAATATTGATACTGTTGATTTTCTGTATTTTTTTCATTTCCATTTTAATAATTTGTGTCATTTTGTTACAGCAGCTTTAGGAAACCAATGAATCCTTCAACAGGTTGAGGAAGTTCACTTATTATTATTATTATTATCATTATTATTATTAGTTCTACTCAGATTTTGTAATTTCTTCTTAAGTTTTGGTCGTTTGTGTCTTTCAAGGAAACTGTCTATTTTATCTAAGCCAAATAATTTGTTGGCACATATGATGGTATTTTTATGAATCTGCTTGCTTGGGCTAAAGTCTAGATAGTTAGTAAAATATAATTTCTGAGTGTGTCTGTGAGGGTGCTTCTAGAAGAGATTAACATTTGGATTGGTAGACTGACTATCGAGGTTGCCCTCAGCAGTGTGGGTGGGGATCATCCAATCTACTGAGGGCCTGAATCAGACAAAAGGGAAGGAGAGTGAATTTTCTCTTTACATGAGCTGGAACATTCATCTTCTGCCCGTGGACTTCAGTTCTCCCAGTTCACAGGTCTTCAGGTTTGCAATAGAGCCACACCACTCCCTTACCTGGATCTCCAGCTTGCAGATGGCAGATTGTGGAACTTCTCCATCTCTACAATTTCATGACCCAGTCCTTTGCAATAAATCCCTTTGAATATATGCATATTCTCTGGAGGACCCTGACTCTACATGGAGTTGTTCATAATGTTCCTCTATAATTTTTTCACTGCTGAAAGTCCTATAGTTGTATCTCCTTTTCATTCATGATTTTATTAATTTGTTTTCTTTTTCTCTTGGTCCATTTAAGTAAATATTTATCAATTTATCATACTTTTCAAAGAACTAACTTTTGATATTGTTGATTTTCTGTATTTTTCATCTCCATTTTAATAATATCCTTTCTGATTTTTACATTTTTCCTTCCTTCTATTTGATTTAGGTTTGCTTTGCTTTTCCAGTGTCTTACAATGGAATGTTAGGCTGCTGATTTGAAATCATCTTCTTTCATAAAATAGTTATTTGAAACAAAAGTGCAGTTTAGCTGATTTCATGAGTTTTATGTATTACATTTCATTCACATTAACATCAATTCTAGTTACATATAAATACCTTGCTTTAGTGTAGTTATATTTCTCCCTCTTGTGTTATTAGTGTCATGTATATGGGATCTGACTGTTAGAAGTTCAATAAGATAGTTAGTATTATTGTTATATGTTATTATTATGTGTTATTATTATTATGTTATTATTATGTTTTATTATTATTGTTGCTGTTATTATTATTGTTATATACAATTATTATTGTTATAGTTATAATTATTATTATATGTTACTTGATATTTTTAAATTGATCAAAAGAGCAGAGTAAGATGTTTCTCTACAGTCTGTTCTATTTATCCATGTGTGTACATCTTTATGTGATTCTTATTCTTTGTGTGGATTTGAGTTGTCATTTGGTATTATTTCTTTAAGAATGATTTTTTTATGTTTCTTAAAAGACTAGTGTGTTGGTAACAAAATCTCTGTCTTGTTTATTTAGGAATATTTTTATTGCATCTTGAGTTTTCAAAAATTTTTAAAAAGATCATTACACTATTCTTTAGAGCTGCTTTAGTTTTATAGAAAAAAAATGAACACAAAGTACATGTAACTCCTTTTATCCCTGCCCCAAATTTTCTCAATTATTAACATCTTGCTTTGGTGTGGTACATTTGTTACAATTCATGAATATATATTCATCAATGTTAATTCATACATTAGTATAAACAGAACTCTATAATTTACTTTAAGGGTTGTACAGTTTTATAGATTTTGCTAAATATGTAATGTTGTGTACCCAAAATTGTAGTAACATATAAAATAGCTTCACTGCCTTACAAATCCTCTATGTTGAACCTAATAATCTCTACCCCCGTCACTTCTCATTTTTAGCATCTGATACTTTTGATATATTTTTCCTTCCAAATTGTTATATTATTTGAAACATGTATAGCCTATTAAGACTAGATTCTTTCACTAAACAATTTGCATTCAAATTTCCTCATTCTCTACATGGTTTGATAGCTCATTTCTTTTATTTTGTTTTAAATTAGTACATTATAAATACATATAAATGTGAAATATGGTATATTCATATATGTACACAGGAAAGTTTGGTCAGATTCATTCCACTGTTTTTACTTTTTACCATCCCTCCCACCATCTCCACAGTCTCCTTTGTCTACTCCACTGATCACCCTTCTAATACTGAATAACATTCCATTTTCTGGATGTACCACAGTTGATCCATTTCCCTATTGAATGATATCCTGGAGGCTTCCAGTTTTTGGCTATTATGAATAAAGTTGTTATAAATATTTATATGAAGATTTTTATGGAAATTTTTCAACATTTGGGAAATATCTAGGAGCATAATTGCTGAGTAGTATGGCAAAACTATGTTGAACTTTGCGAGAAATTGGTTTTCAAAGAGGTTCTAGTATTCCAGCGTTGAATGAGAATCCCTTATCCTCCACATTCTTGTCAGCATTTGTTTTTATTTTGTTGTTGTTATTGTTTTATTTGTTTGTTTTTTTCTGGTTTTTAAAATTTGTATGGTCTTACAATTAGGAAGAAATCATTATCAAACAATCAAGAACAAATGTATAATGACAGAAAAAGTCAAGGCTGATGCCATTCCATGGTTTCTCCCCTTGAGTTCCCCATGGTTCCATGCTTCCGCCTACTTAACCCCCATGTTAATTGGAGTTCTCATGGAAGTTGAAGATTCCCCTCTAAGTTGATTCCTGCATACTCCCTCCTTCCGGTCTCCTTGATATCCCTCCTATTCCCTCCACCCCTTCCCTGCCCCTCTCCCTACATCCCCCAGCATCCTAGGCAAGGTTCCCCCTGTTTGTGTAAAAATTCATACATGTTGAGGTAATTATTAACTTAGCCTTCTATCATACTGTTTCTGATTGTATTCTAGCTTCCATAAATGAGAGAACACATTCGGTCCTTGAGTCTCTGAGTTTGGGATATTTCACTTAGCATAATTTTTTTTCCATCTCCATCCATTTGGCTGCAAATGCCATAATATCGTTTTCTCTAATAGTCAAGTAGTATTCCATTTTATATATATATCAAAGTTTTTGAATCCACTTATCAAGTGAGGAGCATCTTGGTTGGTTCCATAATTTAGCTATAGTAAATTGAGCTCTATAAATGTTGATGAAGCTATATCTCTATAAATGCTGATTCTAGCTCTTTTGGGAAAATATCCAGGAATGAGATAGCTTTGTCATAAGGTGGTTCCAGCCCTAATTTTTTGAGGAGTCTCCATACTGCTTTCCAGAGTGACTGTACCAGTTGATTGTCTCACCAGCAATGTGACAGTGTTCCTCTTTTCCCACAGCATCTCCAGCATCTGTCATTGATTGTATTCTTCATTTTTACCACTCTGACAGGAGTGAGGTGGAATCTCAGTGAAGTTTTGATTTGCATTTCTCTTATTGCTAGTGATATAGAGCATTTTCTCATAGCCCATTTATTACCACTTTTATTCAATACAGTCCTTGAAACCCTTGCCAGAGCTATCAGACAAGAATAGGAAATCAAAGGAATACAAATAGGAAAAGAGGAAGTCAAGTTGTCTCTATTTGCTGATGACATGATCCTATACCTAGAAGACCCAATAAGCTCGACCAGAAGACTTCTAGAGTTCATAAACAATTTCAACAAAGTGGCTGGCTATAAGATCAACATCAGTAAATCATTAGGTTTTCTATACTATAGCAACAAGTCCACTGAAGAAGAAATCAGGAAATCTGTCCCATTCACCATTTTCTCCAAAAAAAAAAAAATACTTGGGCAAAAATCTTACAAAGAATATTAAGGACCTCTACAATGAAAACTATTGTACTTTAAAAAAAGAAATTGCAGAAGATCTGAGTAGATGGAAAAACATTCATCAACATCATCAAAATGGCCATTCTACCCAAAGCCCTATGCAGATTTAATGTTATCCCCATCAAGATACCAATGTCATTCTTCACGGATATAGAAAAAGCAATTCTCAAATTTGTATGGAATAACAGAAGACCCAGAATAGCTAAAACTACTCAGCAAGAAGGAGGAAGCAGGTGGTTTCTCAATTCCTGACCTGAAATTATACTACAAGTCTATAGTAGCAAAAACAGTCAAGAGTGTCAAGAGAGAACCTACAGAATGGGAGAAAATCTATGCCTGCTACAACTCAGACAGAAGGCTAATATCCAGAATATACAAAGAACTAAAAAAACTAAACACTAAAATCAGCATTTGTTTTTGTCCATGTTTTGGGTTTTAGTCATTGTACTAGATGCACAGTGGCATCTCATTGTTTTGGTTTGCAATTCCCTAATTACATATAGCATTGAACTTTTTTCATATTTTCATGTGCTAGTTTGCATCTTTTTATCTTCTTTGGTGAAGTCTGAACTCAGATCTTTTGCCCTTTTGGTTGGGTTGCTTGTTTTCATATTGCTGAGTTTTAAAAGTTCTTTGTATCTTTTATATATAAGTTCTTTATCATATAAATGTCTTGCAAACATTTTCTCCAAGTTTTGGCTTGTCTTCTCATTCCTTTATGAACCAGGGCAAGGAAAAATTTAATTTTAATGCAGTGCAAGCTGGGAAGAACTGATATCTTAACAAAACTGAGTCTTCTTATTCATGAGCATGGAATATATTTTGATTTATTTTAGGTCATTGATTTTCATCACTAAAATTATACAGTTTTCTTTGTATAAATATTGCATAGTGCATATATTTTGTTGGACTTATACATAAATGTTTTTTGGTGCTAGATTTAATGTTTTGTCTTTTAAATCCAATCTTTCATTGCTAATACGTAGGAAAGCAATAGATTTTGTATATTAATTTTGAATCTTATGCTTATAATGGCTACTTTCAAATATTTGTCTGCTAAATCTGATATCTGAGAATTCTCAATGTTCATTTCTGTCACTCTTTTATTTTTCTGTGTAGGTAACACTCTCCTGTTGCTTGGCATGTCTCATGATTTCTGGTTGAGATCTAGACATCTTAAGATAATACCTTGTGGCAACTCTGGTTACTTATTTCCCCTGCTACTCCTTTGGGGCTTATTGTTCCTTGCTTGTTTTGCTTGCTAATTTGTTTAGTGACTTGTATATGTCAAAGATACTTATATGCAGCCTTCAATGTTTCTAAAAGGGGCATATGCAGTCATTCTGATTATCTTATTTCCTGCCGTAGATTTTAGCCAGTTTCTTTTTAAATGTCTCTTTCACTCCTATCCCTGTTGAGCTTTTACCTAGTTTTCCTCTACTGGTTTTACACTCAGCTGTTAGCCTGTAATATTTGCTGATTGTTCTAATTTTTTAAAAAATACCCTGGTGCATAAATTGTTTCACAGTCTGAGTCAATTAAATCCTGATCATTTTGCAGAGGTAGTCTTTGAGGCTCATTCCAGCCCCCTCGAGGCCTTTTCTCAGCTGTCTCTTTCCCTGATTCTCTGTGCTAAACTATTTGGTTTACCATCTTACTTATTGCTGTCCTGGAGCTTTCACCAATTTACCAATTGACTAAATTGTTCACGATCAAAGTTATCATCAATGTCAACATCACCTATGACTTGAACTTCTCTGCTCTATTCCAAATAAGGTAAATTCCCTTAGGGAAAGATTTTAATCAAAGCATTGCTATTGTCCACCTCTCTACATGGTAGAAATTTTGTTCCTTTCCTCATGGGGGCAAGGACTATAGCATACATCTCTCAGAATGATAGCACCTTCTCTAGAAGCAGGTCCACAGGAGAGAGTAGTAGTACCTGGCCCACTTGGTTTGTCTCTTCCTGCTAGGGAATGTCTATCATATGAGCAATTTGGTACAAGGCTTCTAAGAGCCCCATATTTTCTTTTTGTCATACTCAGAATTGATATTCTATACCCACAATAAAGGCTGAGGAGAAGAAGTGAGCCCCAGATCTCTCAGCTGCATGATGCTGGGAAAGTGCTCTTATAATAGGGCCTGTGAGAAATGAGAAATGCTGGTGACCTCTCTTTCTCAGACAGGAAACATAGCTCTGGAGTGGAAACAGGGGAAGAGGGATCCCCATTTTTTGGCTGCAGATTCCTATAACAGAGCTTCTGTGACAGAGCCAGGGACAGAGGGAGGGCAAGGAGGCTTGAACTGGTGCAAATGCCACAGACTCTCACTGTTTTACGGAGATCTAACTGATTTTCTTTAGTAAGTGTTTCTATATTTGTTAAGAACAAATTCTAGAAATCTAAAATAAAAAACAGTATACAATAAAATAATTTCCACCAGTTATGATTGCTTTCTTAGAGTTCTGCAGAAATCCTTCTCTACACTGTCCCTGAAAATGTCTGTTTTGCCTTTTTTGCATTTATATTATAATCTCACTTTTTTTCTCTTCAACTTATTCTAATTCTTATCTTATGGATCTGAAGAACAGTATGTGCCTTCATTGAACTTTCTTTATATTCAGGCATCTTTAGAATATTTGAGGGTTTGTGTGAGGAGATGCCTACCAGGGCTGTGTTTGCTAAAGAAAACGAAGTTGTCCCTTCTTCCTCCAAGGAATTAAATAACTATTCAGTCTTGGGGCAGGTGGATGGTGATTAGGACTCAGATTTTTTTTTTAATTAATTCAACAGAGACTAACATATAGGAGGGAATTGTTGCCATACATTCATGAACACATGGATATTGACAGAGAAAGCCAAGGCTAATAATGCCAGTTCACAATCTCCCGCCTTTGAGTCCCCCTGCCATCCCATGTTTCCCCTACTTTACCCCTGTGTTAGTTGGGCTTGTCATGGAAGTTGAAGGTTCCCTACTAGGTTGATAACCCCCCTACTCCCTCCCTCCAGCTGCCTTGATATCCTTCTTATTCCCATCCCCCCTCCCTGCCCCACTCCCTTCATCCCCCAGAGTCATAGGCAAGGATCCCCCTGCTCATGTAAAAATTCACCCATGTGGAAGTTATTATTAGCTTAGCCAACTTTCAGTCTGTTTTCGATTGTATTCTAGCTTCCACATGTGAGAGAAAACATTCAGCCCTTGAGTCTCTGAGTTTAGGGTATTTCACTCAGCCTAATTTTTTACATCTCCATTCATTTGGCTGCAAATGCCAAGATATTATTTTCTTTAATAGCAGAGTAGAATTCCATTGTAGGACTCAGATTTGAGAGTTGAAACAAAGTTGAAAGAAAGGGAATCCCTCTGGAAAATGTGAAGAAGTGTGGAGATTTTGTTCAGATTCAAGATTTCAATGGGCTTCCTGAGGGCTTTCAAAAGGAGAAGGCAGAGGTGCCTTAGGAATGCTGGGCACTATCTCTCCCCTTCTCCTGATGCAGATATGGACTTATTGAGATAGAATTTGGTTTAAGAACTGGTAGATCCTGATGTCAGGAAGCACTCCCTGAAATGGAATTATGGAGATCATTGGTCATTTGGTATTTCTTCTTGGAAGGAAACTTCTGTGACTTATTAGCACATTGTGCAGCCTTCTGACATGGTGAGACATGCAGTGCTACTTTGCAGCCCAGTTATTTGGTGTTGGACTTGGATGATTGTATGCAACTCGCCAAGCTTTTGGGGTAGTGTTGAAGAGGAGCCTCCCAGTCAGAACCCATCGATTTATAGGTTCTGAATTGGGTGGAAGGAAAAAAGTGTTTTGTTAGGTTGTCTCTGTTCTGGCCATTGGCATTGGCTCAATGAGATTAATTGTTCACCAGTATTAGGCATTAACGGCAGAGGTGGCTTTGGCATCTTGAGGGCTTTGGCTTATTAGCCTCCCTGGTGGGTGGTCTGCCAATGACTGATTGCTTTTCTGGCAAGATCTGAGGGCAGAAGTTAACAACCATGTGGTCTGCACAGACTTTTCCAGCTAACTAGTAGTAATGACTTATAATAAAAGGTTTTTGAAAGCTCACTATGTGCCAGTAAACACTTTCCAATATCACTGGGAAATGAGGCTTTTTATTAACCTCATTTTACAAATGAGAAAACTGGGACATAAAGAAGCTGAGAGGCTTGCACGCAGTGCAAGGTCTAGCAACTGGGAAGGCGGGAGTCTAACTCCCAAATCAGCAGTGTTGGCCGATATTCCATACTTCCTCTGCAGAGATTCGGAGAAGGAAGAATATATGACTCTGGGGAGATAAGAGAAGGCAAGTTCAGGGAAAAGTGCTTTAGTACTTAGAATGATCTCAGTGATTTTTTTTAATACCCTAGGCTAGAGTATTCTTGGGAAACTGTTCATACTAGTTAGTGGGTTTTTTTTTACTTCTACTTTTTAATCATGAGGAATATAGCATTTAATAGAGAAACAGTTCACATTTTGGTTTAAAATTGCTATGCTTGTCATGAATATTAAAAACCATATTTTCTGTAATCACACATTTATTGAGATAATCTAATATCAAAAGTTGACAGAAAAATTAGGTAATTTCTTTTTCTATGATCCTCTATACAGTAAAAGAGGAACATTATCCATACTATATGTTTATGTTCTTCATAACACTTCTACTATTTTACTTTTCCACCTTTGAAATGAAGCAATCAAGTTACATTTCTCTACATTTTATTGTCAACAGATAATCTATAACCTGCCATATAGTGTTATAATGACTTTATTTGCATCTTTTCTAAAGAAGGGCAGTTACCATTGTTTACCATAAAACCATCATATTTGGAGTAATTCAGAAAGAAATATTTGCTCTAAACCATCTGCTCAAGTAACTTATCGACACTCTTTTGAATGGAAAACTCTTCAAATATCCTGCCAGTCCAGATTTTTCTTCTGTGCGCTAGAGTTTTGAATCAATTACCAACTGGACACTTTTGTTGGTTACATGGCCTATGGTATATGTTATGATGCATTTCCATAATTCTGTTTAGGAATAAAGTATCTCTTCATTTATAGGAGTATTCACAGTTGTCAAATGGTCAGTCCTCAGCAGGGATTGGCTTGGCTGAAGAAAGGGACTTCACTCAATCTCATGCCCCTTTTCTGGGTTATCCAGTGCCTAGTAAGCAGATGATAAGGGCTCCAAGCACCTGACCTTCTCTCAACGGGGACAACCCAGAGGGTAATTCCATTTTTAGACTTCTTCACTAGGTTAACTGGGACTTTTTTTGAGACTGTATTGCTGCCCAACATCTCCCTCTGCCCAATCCTGCTAATCTTCCATTCCTTTGTCATGGGATGATTCCAAGTTCACTGTCTAATAAGCCTACTTCATGTTACTCTCCACCTCAGCATCAACTCTATAGGAAACCCAACTGACAGGTATTTCAAATATTGCATGCCTAAAACTTAACATAGATTTTTGGGAAAGGATGAGGACTTTTATAGTATTTCTAAATTAGGTAAAGGTATTCATTCTAACATCAAGCTGGAGACCTCAGAGTTCTTCTAGACTCTTTTCTTCACTCTTATTATTATTGTTGTTATTATTTTATTTTAATTGCTTGTTGATTCTCTTAAATTAATTTCTAAATATTCTCTCTTCTCTCCATTCCTACTGCTGCTGTTATGGATCAAGCTCATATTATTCTCACCTGACAAGAACAGCAGTCTTCTGAGTTTTAGATTACTTACCTATGACTTACTTATCAATATCCTGCTATTTCTTCTGTGCACTCATTGTTCCCTTATTTGCCAAAGGTGTGTTATAGTAAGCACCTGCATCTCTGCCTGAGAGCTTTCTCTGGCCTCTGGAGACTGCAGAGTTTATGCCAGGGACAGCCCTCCACTCTTCATAAATGAGGGCTGGGAGAGAACTATTCTGGTGGGTGTTTTTTGCATGGTTTCCCAGATGTTAATTGTGAATTTGAACTGTATTGCTTGTGATTATAACCTTCTCCATAATATACCCTTCACTGATGCTGTTCCCTTCTGTGTTTTACTTCTTTGGTCCTCTATCAGTACTCCCTAATACCCTCTGCCTCAGAGAACTGGCTTCTTAGGAACTTGCCTTAGGCTGAGTTGCCCCAGAAGCAGACCCTGAGATAAGGATTTGAGTGCAGGAAGAGTTGTCTGACAAAATATAAATGTGATCATTTCATTGTCTTATTTAAAAAAATAGGCTGCTGAAGGATAAAGCTCAAAGTCCTTTGCGTGATATACAAGCTATCAGGATTTATGGAAGGCTTTTTTGCTACCCCATTGAGTTGGCAGACTCAGGCCATGGCCCTCCTAAATAATCCAGTCGTCTTGCACTCATGTAGAAGGCAGGCCTCATGCTTCCAAGTCTAGCTGGACCAGACTAAACACAGGACACATTAAGAGCTTGAAGAAAAGTTGAAACAAAACATCAATGGCCAAGAAATAAAATAACCTTCCCTGTTCTAGACACATAAAAAAGTGGGCTTCTCAGTAGCACCTCATGGATATATTTTCCCTCTCTCACCCTATTCTGATGAGATTTGAACTAGAATCTGTCATTAATTTTGCACAGTTGAACATTTCTTACATAATGAAGACTGATGAAATTTCAGAGCTCACAGGTAAACTAGGGTGGGAAAATGGGCATTTCTTATTTGTGCCTTTAACTTGGCTGCTAGAGCTCAGATGGAAATGAAAGTCAAAACTAAATTTATTAGCTTTGGAAACAAGGCCAAGTGAGAAGTATAGGAGAGGTATTTGGACTAGGTAAGGTGACTCAAGATACAAAGGAAACCAAGTCTGAATAGATGCCAGATACACTTAAAAATTATGAATCTGTCCAAAGCCTTATATTGAGCTATTATTTAATCCTGTGCACACTTTAAGGAGTCTCCACTTTACACATAGCATGGCGGCCTTAAATTGAATAACTTAACCTGCAGTCACAAATGTAAATACATTTTCCCCGGGGATCACTTTCTGACTCCATAGTCTGTTTTTCAGTGTATCCTGGAGTTTTTCTTCATAACTATCACAACAATTTGTAACTTTCTTTAAGTTCCAGCTCCCTCACTGAACTGCAAGCTCCAGGAGGGTATAGATCATAGCTATGTTGTTTCCCCTGCATTGTTAAGTACCCAGCAGTGTGTGTGACACATGATGAGAACTCCCTAAATATGGGTTGAGTAAATGAATACTCATAGAAATGATACTGTGTCTGTCCTCCCATCCTTATTTTCCTTACAATGTAGCTGATTGAGGCAAAGATACTACAATGTGTCTTTATAAAATTAGTGCTTAATTATATATTGATTGGCAACTTTAAAGTGAGCCTTGAGAACTCTGACCAGATCTGATGGTCTTTGTGTATTTTTCTTTCTTCTAATGTATGCCGCACTTCACGATTTGTGGGTGCAAAGGAGATGGTGTTCACCACACCATCTTGGAGAATGCTGGACCTGAGCTTTCCAAAGAAGGACTTTACACACAAACTAAAGTGAGTCTTTCAATGGTTATCTAAAATCACTCACTCAGACCTCCTTTTTTTCTTTTTAATCACTGGCTTAGCTCATAAGAAAATTTTATTTTTTCCCATGATCGTTGTTAGCCTCATGACTTGGTATACAGACTTCTCCCTTCATGACTATGAGATAGCTGCCGCAATTCCAGAGAGTACATGTAGACAGCATTGGAACAAAGAAAATGACATTTTTCCCCCTACATGCTTTTTTAATTTTTAGCTAGGAAATAGCTTTTCCGGAAGTCTGCTGTAAGAACTTCCCCTCAGGGAAGTCTGGCTAGGTCAGCTCATGGCTGATGGGCAGGGGAGTGAGAAAATGCAAGTCTGGTATTTACCACTTCTTCCCTGGGTCTTTTCTTGTGAGTTTTGTCTTCTGCTAGAGAGTATCTCTGAGACATAGGCAGTCAAAGTGCCCCCACTGAATCGCTACCCAGTGGAATGCTCCAATTCCAGGTTTGTATTAAAGACCATGATTGCATATTGGTTTTCACAAGAGTTGAAGGGAGATTTGATAATTTAAATAATTTATTGACCAAAACAAACAAACAAAGGTTGTCCCTAATATCAGTCTCTTGCGTGCTCTGGAATTTTATCTAATTTTTTTTGTGCGAATTCCATTCCTCTGGTATTGTTTTATGAATGGAGATTTCCAGACTATGCTTCTCAGTGAAAAGTAGCTAGGGGGTAAACCGAGGGCCCATTAGTGAAATGCTATATATGCTCATTCTCCTGCCTTCCACACTCTTGGGGCTCTTGGAATTTCCTGAATATAATGTGCTCATGTGTTCTTGCCTATGCCTTTTCTTCTCTCAGTCTGTTAGCAAATATCTTACCAATCCTTTACAGAAGAGAAAGCCGAACTGGATCTTAAAGTCCTCTGTCACTCTTCCTCTTCTCATTATGCTTTTTTCTTCTACAACCCATCATAGTTGTATTCCCATTTTTCTTACAACATAGGACCACTAAGATTCTACAGCAGACTCTCTTATTTCTTGTGGTACTTCAGTGATCTAATATCCAGTGTATAATCAATGCTTGAGGTAGATTTTCCCTCTTTCCTGCATCCATACCCTTTGCAATATTATTTATAGTTTCTACTTGTTAGTGGGAGGAGCTGCAATCCCCCCACCCCTTAAAGCAGGGGTGGAGAGCAGAATGTCCCTCCTCTGAGTTACTTCGTGATGATAGACAGCAGGCTCTGAGGACTAGACAGACCCTTATTTGCCAAGGGCAAATAGTTTTAGGCTCTGTCTAGTCCTCAGTTATTCCATTTTATAAAGCAGTAGTTTTCCATGAGTTAATTCATTTTGAGTGTAAGTGCTGAGATAGAATGACTCTATACCTTCTTTGTACAAGTAAACAACCACCAACTGCTTAGAACAACAAGGCACAAACTGATTAGTAAATTAATTGTGCTAATAAAATGACCATCTGTGAACTTATCAAATTAAATCAGAAACACAAGGATGCATCAGCCTATCAACCACATCTCAGAAAAATCAGGCCTCTGAGCTTATCAAATACTCCAGACTACCAAATGAATCAACTGGAGATCCATAAAAGGAGGAAAAAGGCACCCAAAAATGGACACAGTAGCATGCTGATCCTGTCACCTGGTCACTCGTCACAAGCCTTGCCCAGGGAGGCAAGCAAACCTCCATTTCTGTCCTCTGGCTTCAGCACAGCACGTTTTCTCCTGACCATTATGATCATACAAGGCCAACTCCAAGCTGATATCTCAAGCTGACAATCTGAAACTGCCATCTTCTGGACCCTGGTCTAGAAATATGTCCCTGCACTTTGACAGCTCTGTGACCTGAACAAGTTCTTTGGCTGGTTTATAATCGTATCTGACCACCTAGACTGACTCTTTACATTTGTATCTGTTATCTGCCTTTTCTGTCGGTTCAGCCTCCTGAACACCTGGGGCCACCTCAAACATTTCTTAGCTATTCTGCAATGTACACATTTGTATAAAGTGTGATGTGTGATTTGAGTGTTATAGATATTATTGGCTAAGACCGTAATAAAAGAACTTGTGATTGATAGACTTATTATTATCAGATGACCCATGAGTATTCCATGAATTTGAACCACTGAAAGTTTCTGACATTGCAGAAAGACCCAAATGTGTTTTGTCTGTTCTTAGTATAGCTCACTACCCCAAACAGGGTTGACTTGTGGCTTGCCACATTTGTCAGCCAAACAAGAGATGATATTTTAAGCCTGAATCCAGGCTCCAGTAGGCCTGGCCTATTTCTGTTCTCATTTTCTCATTTTCTATCACATTAGCCTGGGAATGTTTTTGCAATATAACAGGGTTGGCCGGGGGGGGGGGGGCACTGAGATTATGGAAAGAAGAGTTGAGGCTACCCTAGATAAGCTGACAATCTGTAAGGCCCCAAATCAAGTGGGAGAGTTGTGTTAAGAGTAGCATAACTGCTGCTCAAATCGCAGCTGATTTGAATTCTGATGGCTTCATAAGTCTATTAGAAGCTAGAAAAAAATGCCCATCCAATCTATAAACACATGAATATAAAGAAGATACTTTAAGTTCTGATGTTTTTAGATCACTTATTTGATAGCAATAACCAGTGGAACATGCTCAAAAGTTTGTTGCATTATAAACACCTTTTGTAATTGAACAAATAGTTTTGCCCTTGGCAAATAAGGGTCTAATGAGTACCTGGTCAGAATTCTTCATGGTAAAATTGCTACAGATAGGCGAATAATCTAGCTCCAAATGAGGAACAAATCAACAAGAAGATAACCTTTAAAAAGTAAATGAAAATATTATCATTGAAGTATAGCAGCTATGAGAAAAAGATTTAAAAAATCCAAGTACAAAGTCATTTACTACTAATTATTTGTCTGTCTTGAATAAAGAATTTTGATGTGCCTAGAGAGAAGGTTGTGATAACATTTAGTGGCCAATTTTATTCAAATATCTTCCAAACACTCCTTTATTATTATGCTAATTAAACTTAATTCATAAATAAAATATTATGTTCGATTATTTGGCAACTGTGGTCTATTAAGGAATAGTTAGGTTTCATAACTCCTCCCAGTTGGCTGCGTTCTTACTGCAGGTTCTCTGCCAGGCCATGCATAGGTTTTATTCTCGTGTTAGGTACCAGGTATCTCCCAAGAATCCTGAGTTAGCTCTGTCTTCATACAACTCGAAGCAAGTTATCAGGGAGTCTCAGAACTCTATACATTAAGAGGGAGCTCAGAGCTCCCTAACACAGAACTTCATATCTTATGAGATTGGATCAGAATGCTAATCTGAACTATGAAAGCAAAAATTATTTTTAGACTCTAACATTTGCAACCAGTTAAGGAAGAAAGCATTATTCTACTTTAACCAGAATCTGAACAGATGTAAATGATGTACTGTTATTTGCTCTTCCATGCCTGGCAAAATCAGCTTTGCGTAACTATAATTAAGATGAGCCGTAGACAAACTAAGTAAAGGGACCAGGAGTGGGTCTCACGCTAAATTCTGTGTCTGCAGGGGTAAGGTAAATGGAAGGTTTAAACATGCATGGGTCGCCTGCCCTGCTTGTGTTAGAATTAAATGGAGAGGCAAGCTCTTAAGTAGTGGTTCTACCTGAAGCTGGATCTGTGGATTCAGAGGAGAAAACTACTGCAGTTAAGGCCAGGGACTGGAAGTGAAGTTATTAGCACTCACAACTGAAGGTGATATTATTGTAATACTTCTTCAAAATGTCCCCTCACAGTTTGGCTTTCCCCTGAATGCTAGCGAGTGAAAATTTAATTAATAGTGTTTATTGAATACTAGGTACTTTTGGAGTATATTGTTGCAAAGGAAGGGACAGGGAAGGAAAGGTCACTAGTTTATTTTTACTTGGAAGTTTACTGCCTTTTTGCAATGGGAAGGGCACTTGAAGGATAGGGAATATTTGAATGCCTCTGTGCCCCCTGCCTTTCATATACCTTCCCAACTGACACCCACATCCTCCCCTGTGTTAAACAGTAGACAGGAAGGACAGAAGCTCTGAGAAGTCATGCAACTTGCCCAAGGTTCAATAACTAATAAGTCATTAGCAAGGATTCCAAACCACGTGTGACTCTAGAACTGATGTTCTTTCCACTACAAAACATCACAGAAGAGCTAGAGAGTCTAGTACTGTCTAACCTGGAGAAGGCGTGAAAACTACACCTTTGTGTAGCTGCTTTTCCAGAACAGATCACCTGCTCCAGGGGTACAGTTTAGAGAAGGCCAGGTTGGTGTGGTAGGTCTTTGTTTATGTTTATAGCCTATCTTCTTTTACTTAGAAAAACAAACCCAAATTGTAATCAGCTCACAGTATTAGAGGTGCATGGGTATTCAAGGGGTGTAAGGTAGAAATTTTTAACAATTACACCTTTATGGAGCCTAAAAGGGTAATCTGAAAGATAGGAAAATCCAAACTGTATTTTTTCCTGCACACTATTTAATATGCTACTCCTGATATCAGATGTGTGGGGTTTCTGCAGCAGACTCCAGCTGCATGTCGTATTCAATTCAGTTGTAACACTCTCCCTCTGGAAATAGTGTCAGCACAGATGATTGAGGGCTCAGCAGCATCAGATTGCCCCCTACTTCCAATGCCATTCACAAGTTCTAGGTCACCATCCACCAGCTGTAGATTAGGGATCCCATGACTCCCTCTCAAGTTTTATTACTCTATTAGAACAACTCATGGAACTCAGGAAAACACTAACTTCTATTACCAGCGTATTAACAAAAGATGTAAAGAGGATACAGATGGAAAGACTAGGAGTTCCATGCAGCAACGCCTGAAAGGGTTCCCAGCATAGGAGCTTCTTGCCTGTAGGAGTCCTGATGCCATCATGCTCAGCAGCTGAAGTGTTCGCCTACCTGGAAGCTCTCTCAACTTTGTCCTTTGGGTCTTTCTGAGGGTTTCATGCACAGGTATAACCTTGGACCCCTGGTCACTCTTCATCATCTCAGTCTTCAGTCTCCTTTCCTGCCCAGAGGCTGAGGAGTGGGAAATGCTCAACCCTTTTGTCATGCCTTTGTCTTTCTAGCGATTGGTCCCCATCCTGAAGCTACCTAAGGTCCCCCAGCACTGTTCTCAATAGCATACAGAAGGAGCTCATCACTCCAAAGATCCCAAGAATTTTAGAAGCTCCGTTCCAGGACATTGGGACAAAGACCAATTATATTTCCAAACATTGTAGGTAGAATCTCTCCAGACAGAGGGATAAGTATGCCTAATTTTATTGATCTTGGGGCATTGCTAGGGGATGTTATTGTCCTAAGATATAATAATGATAGAATATGTAGTTGCTGAAGGCAAATTTTCCAAGAAGAAGGTGCTTTCAAGGTCTTCCTAGGAGACCATTCTAGGGTAAAAAGTATTAATAATAAATCTTTTGCTTCATGTACCTTGTGACAACTTAAAACTTCTTTCAGGTATGTTTTCATTTTAAAATAAACATCTTTATTGATTATCTTTATTGAAAATTCACCAGTCATAAATTTCACCCATTTAAAGGGTATAATTCAATGGTGTTTGGCTATTCACAATTATTCAGTCATCACCACAGAAAGTTTAAAACATTTTCATTTAGCTAAAAATAAACACTGAACCAGATTTCAAAGTCCATTTATTATTTGAAGAATATTTGATTTATTTTCACCATTAGGCTATGATGAATAGTGTTGCTGTGGACATTTGTGTTCCAGTTTTGGTGTTGACATGTGTTTTCATTTCTCTAGATACGTGCATAGGAGTGAAGTTGCTGGATTGTATGGTAACTGCTTAGCATTAAGGAACTGGCAAGCTGTATTCCTAGCTGTGCAGCATTTAACATTAATACTGGCAGTGAACAAGGGTTCTAGGCTCTGCAGTCTCATAAATAGTTATATTGCCTTTTTTTTTTCTTTCCTTTGGTACCAGGAATTGAACTCAGGGACACCTAAACATTGAGCCACATCCCTCACCCTTTTTATTTTTCATTTGAGGTAGGGTCTCGCTAAGTTGCTTAGAACCTCACTAAGTTGCTGAGCTGGCATCAAATCTGTGTTCCTCCTGCTTCAGCCTCCTGAGCCACTGGGATTACAGGCATGCATCAGGATGCCTAGCTTGTGTTGTCTTTTTTTAATTTTAACTAGAAGTCTTAAAATTTTAGCTGTGGATTCACTTTGAGTTGTTTTCTTTTTTATAGATTCTGAGATAGAGATGCAAATTTATTCTTTTGTGTCTGGATGGCTGTTTATTTCAGACATTTGTTGAAAAGACTACACACTTTCTCTCACTGAACTGTCCTTGCTACTTTGTAGATAGTCAGTTGACCATAACTCTAAGGGTTTAAATCTGGCCTCCCTATCCATTTCCTTTTTTCTATATATCTAATCTATATATCTAATCTACTAGTACCATACTGACTTGACTACTATAGATTTTAATTTTTGAAATTGGGAAGTACCCACTGTCAAATTTTGTTCTTTTTTTCAAAGATTCCTTGACTATTGTGAGTCTCCGGCATTTGATTAAGAATTTAAGGATCTGCTCGCTAGTTTCTGAAAAGAAAAATGAAACAAAAAACAGCCAAGTTAAAATTTTGATAAGGATTGTGTTGGGCTATAGATCAATTTGGGGAATATTGCCATCTTAACAACAATATATTTTCAATTCGTAAACATAGGCTATCTTCCCAATTATTTATATTTTTCTTAATTTCTTTCAGCCATGTTTTGTCAGTACTAAGGAATGTGAGATGGCCTACCAGGATCCATCTTGGCATACTTCTGATGGGTTGGAAGAACTGCTCCTGATGAAACATATTACATTCCAGGGACTTCCATTTTCTTTATAGATCTAAATAAACTCTAGAACGTGTGTGTATATTTATATTTTACAGGAAAATGTGAAACAGTTTTTATAATATCTCCTTCATTTTGAGTAGTTTAATTATAAAAAGTTTCACTTTCTTATTATTTGGACATAAATACTGTTACCTTGGAATGCAGAAAATTATCTTCAAAATTTTTAAAGATTCTCAGAGCAAGTAAACATTTAATTTTAACCATGTTTGTCAAAATGGCTTTTTTAAAAGAGAGAGGGACAGTGAGAGAGAGAGAAAGAATCTTTTTTTTTTTTTTTTTTTTTTTTAGTTTTTCATGTAGCTTTCATTGCTTTGAGACTGTTGTGTACATGGTGCTAGGGTTTGAACTCGCATACTCGTGCATCACCCTAACCACTGAGCCACTGCTCCAGGCCCTCAAAATGGATTGTTTACTAAAATAAACAGAGTGTTCATTCCCTTTGGTAAATGACAAGTCAGTGGGATGATATGAGCCCTACTTTACCAAATAGAATAGTTTAGGTCATAATGTACATTATGATGATCTCCTAGTGAGATCATCGTGATCTCATTAGGACTTCTGAAATTATGATTGTTAAATGCAAAGTACTAAAATAAGAACAACTACCTCAATGCATTGAATTATAGTTAGGAAAAACTAAATCAACTTATTTGTATAATAGAAGTAAAGCAGAATGCATTTAGATTTTGAGGAATTACTTTTGGTCCACATATGTTTAAGAGATTTACAGGGGAAAACATCTTGAAGAATAAATATAAGAGAAAATAGAAGCAGGAGATGGAAGCCTTCATACTATGATACAGTTCTGATGTCTATAAAAAGAAGAGAGGGAAGAAAAGAGCCTTGGGAAGGAAGAAGTTTCAATTGAAATGCACCTCTGAGACATACATACTTGCCCAGTCTGGAGCAGATCCTACAATGTACCACAAGTTCTTTGGGTTAAAACAGATGAACTTTAGAAATATCACTAATCTGTAAACAGTCATCTTTAAATGTTATGAACAAATAGTCTTTCACAGTATATTTCAAATCTTAACTATTCCACACATAATATACATTTAACAATAGCAATACAATAACTGGAATCATTTAATTTGTGAACCAGGTAAAAGGGAAAATATAGGAACACAGGTGAGCTTATTTCCATCCCCTATGTGTGTATTTTTATTGGACACCTCTTGTGAATAATAACTTAATGGCTTCTGGACATCCCTGAGCTGAAATGAATATCTCCATCCTAGCTAGCTTTGTGCAGATGCAGCTTCATTGAATCTCACCTCCTGTTTTCTATCCTGGGTCACCTAATGCCACCATATGGGATACAATGGGCACCTCCCTGGAACTTCCATAAGTGCATAACTGCAAGCACAACCCAGAAGAATACTGTTAGGGTAGTTCTTTGAGAAGCAAAGAAAGCGAGTTGATTCTCAAATGTCACCTTTTTGGATCACTGGATGAGTTTTTGTATCCATTGTCTAGACCACTAGCTAACATGCCATTGTATTGCCTTCACCTGCTTTCTTGTTTCATTCTCCTGTCCCCAAGCCCTACTTTCTGGGATCATACTCACTAATTAATGTTCTGCACTCAGGTTCTGCTTTCAGGGAAACACAGGCATACTCTTAAGGCAAAGATAACCTCACTTAAAGATAGTATAATTTTAATTTATATTACCACAGTTATGCTACTTTTGGTGCAATCTTTATGGAAAATTTTGGATATTTAGAAAAATGGAGAAACAGCAACATAAATATACTGGGATGAGCCTCTTTGTATAAACATGAGTCTGTTGCTGACCACCTTTTTCGTTATGTATTCGCATACTTCATTTGGGGGATCTTCCTTAGGGCTTATAAATAGTCTGACTTTCTTTCTGAGACTTGGTAGTACTGTTCTTTGTGATCTTGAATTTAGACATGGTCATAAAATTTGCTTTTCCAATGAAATATAAGTAGAAATGATAAGTATTAGGCACAAGTTTTATGAGACAATGATTTTCTGTTTCTGATCTCTTGCCATAAAGGAACAGTGATGAACAGATCCTACCTGTTGAAATGCATGGACATATAGCGATAGCAAGAAATAAATTTTATAATGTCAAAGGCTTTTGCAGTTGTTTGCTGAAATTTATAGGTCAGAATGAGATGGGCTAGGTTACTAGGCTGTGACACAGCACTTATATAGGCACAAACACACACATGCACTATGAAGTCAGAATTAATCAAAGAATAAAAATAAAATAATAAAATGATAATAATCATGTAGCATCCAAGGATGTGAGCTTCTTAACTATAAAATAAGGATCACAATAGTATCTAAGGCTTCAACAAGTAACAACATGTCAAACTTGTAATAACTGGTAAGTGGAAAAACCAAGGTTCAAACTTCAAAACCTTATTTTCAACCTCTAGATCAGTGTTTCTTGGTGTTATTATACACAGCTGGTGATTATCGGTGTCCTATCAAGTAGTTCATGCAGGGTTTTGTATTTTTAATGACTTCTCACATGATTTGCAAATATTACATATAAGATTAACTGTAAACAACTATATAACTGATATAAAATATATCCCTTTAACAGACTTAGCTGATATTAATGAATTGCACATGTGCTAAAATAGATTTCATTTAAGAACACAATTAGGCCATGACATGGCATTAGCCCTAGATAACTAAGTATATATACATTTGTTCTGGAATATTTGATAATGTTTCCCCCTCAATTGTAACTATATATCATCTAATAAATAATAAATTTTTTAAAAAGAACATAATTAGGAAGAATTTAATCTTTGAAAATAAATGGCGATTTCTCTTTATTGCTATAATTCATCGACGTTTCTACAATAGTGTGAAAGTAATTTGTGTTAGTCAGTCTTTCATAACTGTAACAAATACCTGATATAATGAACTTCTGAGGAGAAAAAATTTATTTCATCCCACAATTCTGGAGGTTTCAATCCATTATCAGTTGTCCCTGTTGCTTTTGGGCCTGTGGAAAGGCAGCATGTTATAGCGGGAGCATGTGGCAGAGCAGAACTCCTCATCTTAGGGCAAGGAATTAAAAGAGAGGAAGGGGCTGGGGTCCCACCATTCCCTTCCAGGGTATATCCATAATGTACTGAAGACCTTCTATTAGGTCTCATGACTTAAATGTTGGATAACCTACCAATAGTGTCACTCTTGGGAATATCCTTTACATATGGGCCACTGTGAGGCATTATAGATCCAAGCTTCAGCATAATTCATAAAGATATTAAAGCAGATGAAATAATGATAAACTAAAAACACTGTGACTCAAAATAATGTTGATTATGTAAGTACTTAGTAAATACAAAAAATGAGTATCTACTTAAAAAGTGATTTGGCTTGTGTTATGATTTCTCATAGCAACTAAGGAAGATGAGGAAGAATCTCAGTATTAATTTTATTGGATAGAACCACAAAGAAGTCTTATGAAATTGTTATGAAACTTTTAAAGCTTTTCCATGATTTTCTAACCAATCTAGTAAAATAAATACATTTTTCCAGGAAAAGCATAAAATAACACTTTCTAGTACAAAAAATTGATTGCTACTAAGGCAGAAAAGAGACTGAAACATCAGAAGCATCTTTGAAAGTTATAATATTTATGGAAAATACAAACACAACACCCACTCTTACTGAAAAGAGTAAACCATAATGTTGAAAAATAAAGCTCATAGGGAAAGGGCAAGTTACAGGCACAATTTCTTTATTAAGGAGGCATTTTGAAAAGCAATTACTGTTACTTATGTGCTAGCAGATAATTTTCTTTTATGGTTGGACAAAACCAATTCAACATATATGTGGCACCATGAAGAAAAAGTGCCAGGAATGACGTTTTGCCTCATTTATCAATAAAAACTCATTTTCTTGTGAGCTGCAATATCAAGGAGAAATCTTTTCAATACTAAGTTTTTCTTTTTTAAAAAGAGGTGCAATGGGATCAGTGCTGTCAGAACACCAGTTATGAGTACAACGCAGAAGACCATTATATGAGGATTGAGGTTGCGCTTAATTCAGATGCACATGCTTCTTTACTCCTGGCTAACAGTTGTGGGTCAACACAGTGTGTGAAGGATGGTCTTCATTTGCTTCATTGGAGCAGTGCTCCAGCCTTTTAAGTCAACGTCCCAACAAGAACCCCATGACACACTCAAAACAGGATATTCAAGAAGGGCTTATCTACAAGGGAGCTATTTAAAAATATGAAGTAGGGAACTACAAATCAGGATTTAGTAGGTTCCAACTCATCACAATGTCTTCACTTTTATAGATACAACAGACTTATGTAATGGACCTGAGGAATGGGCAAGGACTCCCGTGTCAGACCCCTCCCATAGAAAGTCAGGTCATTTCTGCCTCATTTCTTATCCCAGCAATATCTGTGGAACAATTTCACGTTGACTCTGATCTGCTTGGCACCATTATCACCTCTCCCCAGTCTTGCACTGTGATCTATTGATTCCTGGTTGGGCATTCTGATGGTATTAGCATGGGACCCACTAACCCCTCACATGCTCATTGTAGAAGTGAGAAGGAGTTAATGCCTTAACAGACAGTCATAGACCAAATGGGGAATGGAAACCAGTGGATAAATGCTCTTTTCGTACCTTGGAGAAGGAGTTCTGAGACAAACCACAGAATATTTAACAGCAGCCACCTACAGCAGTAAGTTCAGTCCACAGTTTTCTTGTATTGACTGCACTCCGCTCCCTGTCCTATTTCAAGACAGGGAGACTAGCCTGAAGGGAAGATCAGAAACTTTCTCCAAGAAAGGAGCCCATTTCCTGACCCCTGGTGCCATTTGGTGTCTAGTGCCTGATTTCAGACAAGCATTTGTTCCATGGAAGGACAAATCAGACCTTGGATGAGTAATTGTGCCCTACTAGGCCCAGACATCGATAGTAAAGTTGGTGTGGTACTGCAGATACAGTGAGGGGCTCCAGGCCTAGGTGAGGCGATTTCAGCACGTGTGACATTGGGTAATTTAATGTGTTATGTGGCTACAATGTATGATAGTCCACTTTGGTCCCATTTATCTTTCTCAGTCCACAGAATACTCCCTTATTAGTCTTACCTTCTCCAGAACAGCAGTGCCTGCTTCAAAAATACTTTTGAGCTTAGTACTGTAAAATCAAAAGAGGAGTTTGTGTCCTAGTATTTCTTGAGGTTGTGCTAACAGATTCTTAAACCACTCCTAGAGCCCATCCGTAGTAGCTGTCCTGTTTTTATTCTCTAAGCAGCTTTTAATGTCTTCTGTTTGTCCTTACATTGTGACTTTTCATTGTGGACAATTCCCTATCAAGGCCTTCAGTTGTAGAAGAATTTTTCTGGTGTTTTTGATAACTTATTCCCCCTCTGCTTATCTTTTTCTGAAACTCTTGTTGTCTAGAGGAATAATCCTAAAGATTCAACATCCATGTCTCATGTTTTCTGTTTTAGGTGTAAATCCCAGATTTTTAAAAATACAATTTTAAAAGATAACATCTTTAAATTAGTTTTCTTTTGGGGTAGTTATTTTAGGTAGAAAATAAGATAACTTTTAAAGATTAGACATTTTATTTTGTTCACTTTATGTCTAATTTGAAACATAACTGGAATCTTTTTGTTTATTTGCTTTGTGTCTGTGTATTGTAATAGGCAAGTTTGATCCATGTAGTTTTATTATAATTGCTAGTTTGTTTAGACATTTCAAAAACTTATTTTGTATTATTTTTATTACCTATTTTTTTTCTTTTTTTCTTTCTTGCCTTCTCTTTGGTTGATGAAATTATATCTTTCCCCTTACTGATGTAAAATTTAAAATAGGACATTTTAAAATTAAATTTCATAATAAAGTCCAAATTTATACAGTCTACTATTAGTGTGCTGGTATTAGCTTCTTGGGAGGAGACTAAAGATACTGAACTCACCCCTTGTTTCTTTTTTATTAATATTTATAAGCCTAATTTTACTGTTCAAATACTATCAGTTTAATTAATCATTACATTTATCAATATTTTCATTTTTTTGTACTTCACTTCTTCCTATATTCTTACTGTGGCATTTATTGAGTTGAATTTACCCTTCACAGATACTTGTTTAAAGAAGAGCTTACTTCTTCTATGTATGAAAATGCCAACCATGCCCCTAATCTTGAGTAGAAATCTGGCTGGTCTAAAAATCTTATATATTTTGTATTTCCCTCAGAATTTTGAGGATTTTCATCTATTTTATCCTGTAATTTATTTAAGTTGATAGACATCTTGTCAGTCTACAAAATCTACAAAATAAAGGAAACAAAATATAGAGGTCTGCCAGCTAAAATACTCCACAGACTAATTATGATTTATTTATAAGTTAGGTATATATTTTTCTAGATATAGCTTTATTTTTATAAATTCTACTCAAATCTTGATTTAAAAATTTAGAGGATAGAAAATGTCTTGCCTTTGTTTTTAAAATAGAGTTGATTTTTAGAGACGTTTTAGGTTCATATAAAAACTGGGTGGGATATAGAAAGATTTCTCTTGTGTCCCTACATGTACATAGTCTATTGATGAATCTATATTGACACATCATTATAGTCCAAAGTTCATAGTTTATATTAGGGTTCACTCTTGGTGTTGTGTATTCTGAGTTTGGACAAATTTTTAATGACCTATATACATTGATATAATATCCTAAGTTTTGCTGCCTTAAAATTTCTTTGTTCTGTGCTTAGTTATTACTCTCTTCTCCCTAATCCTTAGCAGCCAGCGATTTTTGTTTTTACTTCTCTGTCAAAATGCCTTTTCTAGAATGTCATATAGTTAAACTCATACAATACTTATACTTTTCAGACTGGCTTCTTTTATTTAGTAATATGCTTCTAAGTTCCCTCAATGATTTTTCATGACTTGGCAGCTCATTTCTTTTTAGCACTGAATACTATTACATTGTCTATATGTACAGTTTATTTATTCAGTCACTTGTTGAAGGATATCTTGGAGGCTTCCAAGTGTTGACTCACCTCCCGTGAGTGAATGTTAAGAGTACCTATTAATGTGGTTAGTGTATGTTTAGTGAGGTAAGAGAACATCCAATTGCCTTCCAATGTGGCTACATCAGCTTGCATTCTCTCTGGCAATGAATGAGAGCTCTTACTGCTCCACATTCTGGCAAACATTCGGTGTTATCAGTGTTCTGGATTTTGGCCATTCTGAGGTATGTTGTGATATCTCATTGTTGTTTTAGTTTGTATTTCCCTGATAACATATGATGTTTTCATATTTGCTGTCTTGTTTGATGAAACGTCTATAAATATCTTTGGTCCATCTTTTAACTGGGTAGTTTTCTTATGGTTTAGTTTTAGGAGTTCGTTTTATACTTCGAATTGCAGTTTTTTTGAAATCAGATATATCTTTTGTTAATATGTGGGTTGCTTTTTAATTCTCTTCAATGTCTTTTACAGAGTAGATATTTCAAATTTTAATGAAGTCCAGCTTATCAATGATTTCTTTCTTGGATCATGCCTTTGGTGTTTTGTCTAAAAAGCTTTTACCAAACCCAGAGTCATCTTGAATTTTTCCTATGTTATCTTCTAGGATCCTCCTTGTTCTTCACTTTGCATTTTTCTCTGATCTATTTTGAGTTAACTTTCATGAAAGATGAAAGGTTTTATCACATCATTCTTGTGCATATGAGTGTTTAGCTGTTTCAGCATCATGTGTTGATAAGCTTGTCTTTGTTCCATTGTATTGACTTTGGTCCTTTGTCAAAGACAAGTTGAGTAGGGGCTTGGGTTATAGCTCAGTGGCAGAGTGCTTGCCTAGCATGCATGAGGGCACTGGATTCAATCCTTAGCATCACTTAAAAATGAATAAATAAAATAAAGGCATTCTGTCCATCTACAACTTAAAAATGTAAAAATAGAAAGTTTAATAAAAAAATAAGTTGACTGTATTTATGTAGGTCTATTTCTGGGCTCTGTATTCATTCCTTTGATTGATTTGTTTATTCTTTTGCCAGTGCCATACTGTTTTGATTACTGTAGCTTTAGAGTAAGTGTTAAAGCTGAGTAATATCTGTCCTCCCATTTTGTTCTTATAGATGTATTTTTCAATATTGTTTCTATTTTCATTTCTTAGAGCTTCTGTTAGTCATATGTTAGGGCTTCTTGAATGTTGTTTCACATATTTCATACATTATTTCTACTGCTACTTGGGTGAATTTTTAAGGATTAATTCACACCTGAACTATATTACATTTGGAGCTTATCCCATATATGTGTGATTTTGATGTAGACTTAGAGAAGCATATAAAGGCCACTTACCAAACAAAACAACAAATTAATAAAGGGAGCTCACTGCACATCCCCCCAAAATCCCCAAATTTAAGTTAAATTAATATTAGTAAGCAGTAGATACAAATCAATAATTAATTAATAATTAATAATATTATCCTTTTCTCCCACATTGTTCAAATTTTTAGTTTAAAATCTTTTAAAATGTCTTGATATTATTGTTTAATTTTCCTTAGAATTTTAGAGAACTTGTAAAAGAGGTTTTTTTTGCTCTGAACTCTTGCAAAGTAGTAAGTGACCATTTATTGAGTGCATTTACATATTAAATTTGTTTTTATTAGTGAATTATAGCTTTACATAGTTGTGGGTTTCATTTTGACATTTTCATAAATGAATAAAATATAATTTTCTCCATTTCAATCAACTTCTAATGCTGCCCACTTCTCTCCCTTCCTCCCTTCCCCTGGTATCTTTTCTCTATTCTATTGTTCTTCCTTCTATTAATTTATTTTAAAAAATTGGTACATTATGTTTATACATAAAAGTGGAATTCATTGTGATATATTCACACATGCACACAGCATAATTTGGTTAGATTCATTCTGAAGTTCCTTTTTTCCCATCCTTCGTCCCTCCTTCTTTTCTCCCTTCTACTCCTCTGTTCTCCCTTGTATTTTCATGGGATACCCTTTTAAAAATTCCTTAATTTTCTCTAATTTTCCACATGAGAAAATACACTCAGCCCTTGACTTTCTGACTCTGGCTTATTTCACTTAGCATGATGCTCTCCAGTTCCATCCATTCACCAGCAGATGATGCAATTTCATTCTTCTTTATGACTGAATAAAACTTCATTGTGTATATATACAACATTTTCTTTATTCATTCATTTACTGAGGGACACTTAGGCTGGTTCCATAACATGGCTATTGTGAATTTCACTGCTATAAACTTTGGTGTGCATGATTTTAGTTCTTTTGGATATATACCAAGGAATGGAATAACTGAATCATAAGGTCGTTCCATTTCTAGTCTATTGAGGAATCTACATACTGATTTCCACAGTGGTTGTAGTACCACCAACAATGCATGATTGTACTTTCTCCCTATATCCTCACTGGTATTTATTGTTGTTGGGGTTTTGGTGATTACCATTCTAATTAGAATGAAATCTCAATGTAGTTTGCATTTCCCTAATTGCTAGGGATATTGAACATTTAAAAATACATTTTAGATATATTTATTGGCAATATGCTTTCTTCTTTTGAGAAGTATCTGTCATTTCTTGTTTTTTTTTAAGAGAAAGGAACAGTGAGAGAGAGAGAGAAAGAGAATCAAATTTGATTTAGGTTTTCATTGCTCCAACACTTCGTTGTGTACGTGGTATTGGGATTCAAACCTGTGTCCATGCATATGCCAAGCAAGTGCCATAACCGCTGAGCTGCTGCTCCAGCCTGTTATTTTGTTTTATTGGTGTTTTCTTTACACTTAAAGAATGTTTTTAGTCCCATAGGAATGTTTTCATCTCAGGAAAGTTTCATTCATTTGTTTTACTATTGCTTTTTTTATTTTATGATTATTTATGAAGATGTATAATTATATAAAAAGGAAATAAAAATGGATATCTAGTATTTCTCCTTACCTTAACATTTCTTTGACCCATTTTCTCTGTATCCAGGGAGAATCAGGGGTGTCTTTCGTGTCATTGATTCTATTATCTGTAGGATAAATGCTATTCTTTTCTCCTTCTAATGAAGACTCAAATTATTCTACTGCACTTAAGTTTTTTTCAAATCTTTTTTTCTCATCTCACCTATTGTGTTTTTAATAACTTTTTGTTCCCATTCCTTAGGGACTGCATTTTCATACATTTTAGTGAGGATGACAAGCTTATTTCCTAAAATAATTCTCTAAGTTTTGTAGAAAATAATTTTTTTAGGAAGTTTACTCCTCTTGAGGTTACAATGTTATCTTTTTTTTCAGAATGCTTTTCTGTGGTCAGACAAAAGAAATCCAAAATGAGACCTTTTTTGACTAAAGAGGTGTTTAAGTGGGTTGTGTGGATTGTACTCAGTCCCATTCAAATCCCTTCACATGTATAATTGGAAGGGAAGCAGTCTCACATAGTTTCCCTACCCAATTATTAGTGTTTCAGGGTTTTAGTCTTTAGACAGTAATGATAGAAATGTTTTATTCTCTCTTCACCACTGGATTGTGAGAATTTTTTTATATTTCAGAGGAATATCAACACAGTCCAAACACTGAGTAAGGGAGATGATAGAAAGTGCTATGTTTTGTAATTAGATTCCAATACTTCTACTTTACAATCTATTGTTTTCTTGGAGTTACAGTTTTTGGACACTTACAGAAAGATTTACTGAGCAACATAGCCCTTACTTTTAGGTAATGCTTTTCAAGATTGTCTAAGAACTGGCTGCTTAATAATCTTGCTTATTTAAACATTTTATCTATAATCTAGGGGAAGAGTATGGGAGAAGGTTGAGGTGTATATCCATTTCCAAGCAGGATTCTGAGTCTAAGCAGATTTTTGTTCCATTTAAGTTTTTTAGTTGAACACTCTAAAGAACTCTCTGTGACTTCCAGACAGACATCATCATGAATTCCTCATTACTGTTCTGAAAACCTGATTATTCTTTGTTTTTCTCACTTATCCCTTTATTTTGAGCCAGGATGGAAAAATTCTAATCTCTCTAAAGTGAAATTCTGATCACTTTGCTTTTCAAAGCCAGCAAAGATTATATTTCTGTAGGTGATGGGTAAACTTATTATCTTAATATTCTGTGTCTTATATAACAGTAGGCTTGAGGAATCTTTCTGAAGTACTTTTAATTTGTAGTTTATGTCCTGATTAGTTTGCCAATAATTCACTTGAAATTATTTGGTTTTTTTATAGTACTAATACCATTTATTTGATCCATAAAGAATGTCTCTAATTTCTCTATTTTATGAATCTTGCCTATGCTTCAACATCCATTCAGATGTCATCTTTACTACATATATTATCTGAGCTTCACATATTTTGATGTTGGAGCCCCCATGGTTCCTTGTTGCTTTTACTGTGTTTACAACATCAGTTGACTTTTGGATAGGAACTGAATTTTCAATTTTATCTGTATGTCTGCATCATATTTGGTTAGCAATGTTACCTCCTATAGGGTTTCAAAAATTCTATTTAGTGTCTTGTTCTTTGGCTCCAATTATACATTGGATAGTTTTAGTATCTCTACTTGTGGTTGTAAACACATAGCTCAAAGATCTGTTTGCTAAGATTAAACTGTTGTCTGTTCCCTTAAATGTAATGCTCATCTGGAAATATGTAGAAATTAATTGGCTTCTCCTTTTGTCAGTAAGTAAACTACATTGCCTCATATGTTTTCAGCAAGTTTATAACTTCCAAATCCTGTAGACTCAGAAAGTAAGAATGAATAGTTCTGGGTCTCTATTTAATGGCTGGCTGGATGTGTAGCTAAAAGACAAATAAAATTGCTTCAATGTATATAACTGTGATCAAATCAAAACAAAACAACTACAACAACAAACACATACATAAAACCAACTTGTTGAAATAAGATTGAGGATCTCAAATTTTTCAGTGATCAAGAGCAAGCAAATAATGTTTAGTTAACTCTAGAAATTAAATAACCTTCTCTATTTGCTATCAAATACTTCAACTATACTTCATGACTTTGTAAAAAGTTAATGATTTGCTGGATTAGGGATAATAGTTTATCTGATTCAGTGCCACAGATTTGTCCACCAACCATTTCACAGTGAGTCATAATTTTCTTGTAGTAATAATGAAGGAATGAGGCACCCACAGGCAGACAGGATAAGGGCCTCTGAGAAGGGAAGGAGGGGAAGAGAATATTATGCCCTCCTGAAGGAGACATCAGCTGCCCTAACAGCTTCAATTGCAACAACTCCTTCTTAGCTAGGACACCTTTTATTGCTCCTAACAGCCTCAACCACAATGGCTCCTTCTTTAGCTACCCCTACCCCTAGCAATGGCTGTCTACCAAATCTATTCTCACCTGAAGTGCTTCCTCTTCCCAAGAGTTGTGCCAAACCACAAGGTTGGACCCATCCTCTTAATTATGTAAATAAGAGATTTAAATTATGTAATCCCAATTGGCTTATTAAACTCGATTAGTTTACGAGAGCATCCCTCATTAACGTAATCCCTCCCACACCAATCACTTATGCTGGGCCATCAGATAAGATTTTAAAAATTGCTAGGCAAGGGGCTGGAGTGGTGGCTCAGCAGTTACAGTGCTTGCCTTGCATGTGTGAGTATACAGGTTCAAACCCCAGCACCATGTACAGAATGAAGAGTTCGAGCAATGAAAGTCCATGAAAAACTAAATAAAATTGATTCTGTCTTTCTTTCTCTCTCTCTTTCACTATCCCTCTCTCTTTAAGAAAAAATAAACAAACAAAAAATGCTAGGCAAAGACCAGCCAGTGGTTTCCTCTCTTAGGATCCTTCCTATACTGCAGGAGCTTTTCTATGCTTTAAATAAATCTTATTATTTGACCCTTCACTTGTCCTTGAATCTCATTCTTTGAATTTGTGAGACAAAGAACCCACCTGAAAGCCATACTCCATGTTACAGTAACAGAAAGTTGTTTAGCTAGGCGAGACAAAAGTGAATTAAGTTTAGAAAGATCACCTTGACTGCAATCTAGAGACTAGTCTGGAAAGGACAGAGTAGATGCTACTAGACCAGTCTTGAAACTGTTGAAAGAGTTCAAATGCTTAAAGCCTGAACTAAATCAAGGACAGTGAGAATGGATACTAAAGAATGGGTCATAATGATAAAATTAATTAAGACAATGGTTTTCTTCTTCATCCACACACTATTTATCATATTTGAAGGTGATTGTCTGCAAGGTTTTCAGTTTAGGAAGTTTAAGTAATGTCAACTGAATGAATAGCCATGTAAGTCTGAACAGTATTATACTGGGTTTACATACCACATTTTCTTTGTCCATTTGTCTGTTGATGGACACTGAGGTTCATTCTATGCCTTGGCAATTATGAACAATGTTACAATGAAAATTTAATGTAGCTATTTTTTAACATACTGATTTCAAATCCTTTGGACACATATCCAGAAGTAGGAGTCCTAAGTCACATGTGATGGCCATTAGAATCATTGTTACATTGAGAATCCATCTGGTGTCTGCAAAGGACAAATAGGAGAATATAAAGACAATGTGGTTGGAACTGCTATCCTTGAAGCCTTTACAAATTTAATTCTCATACTAGTCTTTACCACCACCATCCTCATGAAATGTGGTATTGTTCTCAATTTACTATCTTAACCAGGAAGTTGAGAGGGGAAACTTCAGAAGTTTCCAGTTGATCTATTGGGGAATAGTTCTCAAAGGGGAAAAGACAAAGACCAATGTGAGGGTTACTTCAACTACCACAGTTCCAATCATGCAGCAGGTAATGGGAAATGAACACTATCTCTGTCCATTGATTCAGTAGCTTCACCATGAGTTGAACTTTCCCAAGACTCCACTAACTTCCTGTCCCCTTTATTTCTTCACTCAACTGGGAGGTCATAATAGTGCTTTAGGTCCTTGGATCTAAGAGACATTTTGAAGGCCATATAATAGATGTTCTGGGTTGTCAGAGTATTCTCCTTTACCTAGTGTCCAGTTACCTGAGTAAATAGCATTGGCCTCTTTGAAAAAACAGACCAGGAAAATCATTTCAGTATTTTCTTATTGTGATGTTTCAGTGTTCTTTGTCCTGTTGAACTGGCTATTGCTCTTGTCATAAGATAATGGGTTCCGTTTGAAAACTGACTTAATTTAAAATCTTTTTCCAAGTTCCTAGACTTCTTATTGGTGTGATCATTCTTGACTTCTTAATCATCCATTTTTTTCTTTTCATTTTTTCATGTAGTCCTCTCATTGGTTTCCCATACATTCCCCCGTAGGGAATCATTTTCCATTAGTCTTTTCTATAACCCTGTTGGTCTTGTGAGATTACTTAGTTTTATGGTAATTGAAATAGCCTGAATTGTGGAAGTTAAGTGTAGTGTCAGCTGACCTATATTATTTTGGAGCCCCTTTCTCTCACTACTATCAATAAACCAAACTCTATGACAACCTTTTCTCCTGCAAGCCTGGCTGAGCTTTCAAATGATGTGGTTGTCCACTCATTAGCACATTTCTGATGGTGGTTGATGAGTAGCATGCCCTTAAAGCTTTCTTATGCAATATGGTTTTTCTACTGGGTCATTTGATCTCATAATCATGTTTTTTGAAGCAATGTCCATTATTATGAGCCTTAGACTCAGTTTTTAAATTTTTACTGGGGTAAGATTGTATTTAACCTCTTACCAATTTGCAACTGTACATCACAGTATTATTAACTCTAGGTCCAATATTGTGGGATGTATTTGCGCTTTCTTCTTTCCTCCACCCTCTGCATGGAAACTCAGGTATCAAAACTTTGCTCAGCATAGATCATTATTTTCTCCATACTCTTAGGGGTCACACTATCAGTGATATATACCATCCCTTGACATTCTCACCAAGGTATAAATCTCATTCTATGAGAGAGCATTCCCTCTCTGAATCAATAAACTCTCCCTTATCATTCTTATTTTCCTGTCTCTTTATTAAGCATTCTAAAAATTCAGGTCCGTTTTTGCTTCCATGGTTCTTATCAGTGCATTTGGGTTAAATTTTGCAGCTTCTTTGAGAAATCTTTCCTTTCTTTCCTTATCAGGGCTAGAATATCACCAGCTGTATTACTTTGCCCCTGTTATTGATCTGGTAGCTAGTAAAGGGTTGACAGTGAATTCTGTCTGTTGCCTTCTCAGTAACAGGTCTCCGAAGTGTCTTCCCACATGATGCGATTACTAGCTTTCAACAGGGAAGAGCAGCACCCTGTAAGTTCGACGGGTTCTGAGCAGTCTGGGGAGTGAAAACCTTCAGGCACAACTCTCTAGCTATCTTCCTATCATGTGCCCCCAGGTTTTCCCAACAGTTCTGTTTCCTAGCTGAACTTTCAGCCTTGAAGCTGCATGACTTTTACTGTGAGATCCTGAGTTTGATCTTCAGATTCTTTTGCTTCTCCACTGTATGAGATAAAGCTTCTTGGACATCTAACACTTTTCTCTGGTCTCTATACTTATTTTCCAATGCCTTAATTTCCATTATCCTTTTGCAGGGCATCAATGCAACCTAATAATGAGCTAATTTTATTGTTCTAGTATGAATTTCTGTCCCCCACTCTTAAATAACTAAGTCATTGTAACTGCTAGAATATTCTTTTCCTCCAGAATATTTTTCTCAAGTCACTTCTAGTGAATGTTCTAGCATGTAGGCTGCAATCATGTTACAGTGACTAAACCTCACATTATCACCCGAATTGATATCTTTTCTGCCATGCAATCAGTGAGCAAACCAATGCCCAAATCCCATCTTACAGCCTGCTTTATTTCTCAGACCAAATTTGATACCACCACGTCCATCGAGTCCCCAGGAAGCAGATGCTAAGATAGCATTTGAGACTGAAAAAGATTAATTTGAGAATAATATCAATTAAAGAAAAAAGGAAACACAGTTGGCTGAGGAGGTTGTCAGACTATGATGACTCACAGTCTCCGCCAACCTAGCAGGAAGTTTCAGAGTTTTAGAGAAGATTGTTCTTTTTTTTTTTTCTTTTTTCTTTCTTTTTGTGAGCTAGTTTATGCCATTTAACCAGTCTTACAGTATTACTCTGTTATGGATTGTGTCTACCCTGAAAAGAGCATTACAGCTCAAAAATAGAAATGTGAAGGAGTAAAATACTGGAGGCTAACAGCTAACTATTTTTCTCATAGCTGAGTAAGAAATCCTTTCCTGAAGGAGGATCTGAGTCACCTATCTCTGAGCCTGCACAACAATTGAGGCTGTCATTCACCACCTCCGATTCTAGCGAGTGGATAGAGTGTGAAGACAGGGCCTGAAGGAAGCTTGGTGTTGTGAAAGGGTGTGAATTGCATTTGTTTTGTAGATTGACTCAGTGTGCTATCTACAGATGTAGGCAAGCTCTGTACATGAGGATGTTGTTTCTCCATGCAATTTAAGTTGAACACTAGGAAGCTATTTCAAGTGAAGAGCAGCTGATCAGTTTCCATTTTAAGAGATAATTGTCCAAATTGATTTTTGTGTAGTCTTTGAATTACAGATGCCACCCAGACATGAAATTTTTTTTCCTAGAAAACTAATCTATGAAGTGGAAGCATGTGAGAAACAATTGTTCTTAAAAACTGGAACATCTATGTACTATAATAAAGCAAAACTACCCAACACTTATGTGTTTTATGTCTTTGATGTAGGCATAGACACATTGGATACTATTTTTTTCAGGGAGTTGTTACTCATTTCCATAAAACCTAATGATATTTTCTAAGAATCAGTAAAATCCTTCTCAGAAGGTTGTTCTCATTTAAGTTGTTGCTTAGGGGAAAGCATCTAAGACCGAGAAGATGCAGTAAGAACCTTTGAATAAAACCTTCACATTAGATCTTAGAAAAGACCTTGAATGAAGCAGTCTGACTTGGAAATTCTCAGTCTCTGTTGAACTAACCTTGTGGTATTGTTTAAGTTGGAAGAATAATCAGAGAATCATTTCTGTATACCATTTTCTTTTTATATCTCAGCTACCAAATGCTTGTCACATTCTGAGTCTGGATTTTGCACTCATATCATTTCTCTTTTAGGGTCACTCCTCAGGGGGATCCTGTCCTAATGATGAGAGCAGAATCCAGTACAACTCAGAGCAGCAATAAGGGAACAGCCCTAGTAAATCAAACTTGCACTGGAACATATTAGGGTGGGGAGTCTGATTGCGATTTGCTTTTTGATTAGTCTCATTATAGAGGTGAAGAGACAGGACATGTACATAATTGCCACAGGTCTTGTGTACCTCCTCAGGTTGTCCTGATGCTGCCTATCTCTCAGAACCTTTTCCTCCACCCCACTTGTTTCTGAGCTTGACCACACACTCTCAGTTTTTCTGATTTTTGTCTGCAGATTTTCCTAACAGATTCTACCTAATGTTTAAGCAACCTTCTGTGACTTTTCTGGACACAGTAGCCAACATCATAATGATTCTCTTTTCTTTAGGTGTCATTTCTCTTTCTCCTTTACTTTGAGGGCCTAGGCTTGTACCTTGCAAATGCATTCTCAGGCTGTTCTTTAGAGAACACATGCCAAGCCTGTAAGACTGATTCAAGGCAGGTGTTGAAGAAGGTCAATACAAATGTCTAGGAGTTGGTAAAAATAGCTCAGATCATTAAGTGTGATGGTCAGGTCATATCTTCCTGTTTACAAGGCCCAAATGAACACATGTTTCAAATATTGCTAAATAGGGAAAAAACTATTCAACATTAGAAAAAGGTAGTAAATCTATAGTTGGTGGTAACTTGAACATTTAACACAAGGTAGCAGGAACCCCAAAGCACCTGCTCTATAAGATACCTTTAGCATTAGATATATGAATTCTGTTCTAATTTCTGGTTGAGTGGCAAGTCTCAGTAGAAAAGACTAAAGTCTTGGCCCCAAATCCCCACTTGTGGTAGATAGCCTCCAAGATGACCCTTACGAATATCTGTCTTTCAGTGTCTATACCTGTATGAGTCAGACTCTTTCCATATCATAGTAGAAATTGTCTTTGTGATCAATTGAATATGACTTAAAAGCAAATCCTTCTGTCTCAATAAAGTCTTCAGATCACTGAAGCCCCATTACAGGTTGATTGCAAACTTAGAAGATCCTGGGTCAGAACCACCCAGCTAAACTACTTTTGGATTCATGACCTAATAAATTATTCATTTTTACTGTTTTATGCTGCTAAGTTGTGCAGAAATTTGTTTTGCAGCAAAAGATAATTAATGCATAGCTTGACCCACCGAGCAGATGGCTTCTCTCTCCCCCTTTCTATTTTGAAATTATGTTTCTATCATTGCAAAGTTCTTCCTATTAAAACCTATTCTGCCAACCACCCTTGTGCCAAGAATTCCAGATAAATAAACCAGCTGTAGGAAAATTTTCGGAGTGGTTGAGGAGCTTCCAAACCCCATTGAAAAAACAACTGTTAAATCCATTTGCAGTTTGCCTTTCTGCCAAGTTGTTAAAATCCATTCCTGAGTCTCTGGCGCATGGATACCAACTGAAGGCAGATTTTAATCATATTCTCTTCTCTCCCACAGAGATTTCTGATTGTGGCAGGAACTGTGACCTCAGTGTAATCACCATTGTTGATTATTACACTTTCTCATTGATTTCTGTTTGCTTGGTTAGCTCTGTAGAATGTGGGTCTTTATTAAAAGGGACAAATTTGACCTCTGCCACATATAGCCACAAATCAGGTAAAAGTATTGAAGGTGAGCATAACCCTGAAGTTATAGGTTAGCTCTACATGAATTATGGCATTTGTTTTATATTTATGCATAACATATTAACACAAATTTGTAGGTTTAACATGACACAAATTTATTTTCTTACAGTTTATGCTAGTCAGGGGTCCAGGCATGGGTTGGCTGGGTCTTCTGCTCAGATCTGCCCAGTCTGAAATCAAAGTGTTGGGTAGGGCTGTGATCTCATCTGAGCTCTGGGGTCCTCTTCAACACTCACTGGATGCCAGCAGGATTCAGTTCATTGTGGTTGTAGAATTTAGGCCTTCAATTGCTTTTCCCTACCGTGTGGCCCTATCCATAACATGGCAGTCTGCTTCTTCGTAGTAGAAAGAATAGCATCTCTCCTGCTTTGAACCTCTGATTCTTCTGTCTCTGATCTCCAGATATTCTTGTAAAGGGTTCACTGATTAGGAGAAGTATATCCAGAAACTTTCCCTGTTGATTGACTCAAAATCAAGTCATTGGGCACCTTAATTTTTTTCTGTTAAAATCCTATCATCAATGTTACATAATGTAACCTAATTAGGGAAGTAAAATCCCATCATTTTCACAAGTCCTGTCTACAACAAAGGGAGAGGATCACACAAGGAATGTATAGCAGGGATTGGGGATCTTAGGTTTCTACTTATCAATATTTCTTCCAATATCCTCATATGTGAGAAACTGTCAACCTGATATTAGGTTATATCCTGATGTTCCCAATATTTTATCCTTTAACTAATAAAAATGAAGAACTTTACCAGATGGCTAAAGTATCCCCTAAGGGTAAAATGATAGGAATATGTAACATGGGGGGAGTGTGCCATGTCCTTTACCTATTTGGGGGGTGACTTGTTAATGTCATTTTTCAAGATCCAAAGGGAACATTTACCAAGGACTGAGTTAGACAGACATTTGGAAGTGTGAATTGGTCTAATGAAGAATATGCAGTTCTATAAGAAGCAAACATATGGATTTAGCAATAAGAGTATCTTCATTTCCAAAGGATATGATTTTAAATAAAATCAATAATATTATAATATTCTCTTGTCAAAAGCGTTGATTACCCTACTGGGGCTTACTCTTATAAGAGCATTGTATAGTTTTTCAGAAGGAATACCCTACCAGAAATATAAAGGTAAAAAGGACTCCTTAATTAATAACATCCCTAAATAAGATACCACATTGTTTTGGAGTGTGCATGAACCTAACTAGTGGAACTTATATAGTTTAATTTCCAGATGGAAGACATGGTGATGAAGCTTAGTCCATTCGTCATGATAAAACTCAACATGAATGATGAATGTTATTTCAATGTCACTGTGAAAAGAGAATTTGTCACTTGCTATTTGGATTTTCTTATGATGGTACACTGAATTATTATAGATATGAAGATATAAGTAGGGTAGATAAGATTCCTAAGGTGGTTGTTCAGGCTGCATGATAAAATAGCAATGGTAAGTGGAATGGAATCACTTAGCTGATGATAGCTTGGATGAGCCACTTCAGAAGACTGGCTCCTGTTACAAGTACAGGAAACAATGCTATATGAAAGACTGAAATTTCAGAAGGAATTGAGTTAGGCAACTATATATTACACGTGAAAATCATTCAAGGTATTTGAGAATACATTTGGACCTGGGTGACTAATTCAAATCTGACATAACTTATTCCACTTTGTGATATTTGGCTTCTTCTGGCTGGAGGCCAGAGGAAGTTGGCCACAATGTTAATACCCAAATTGATAACAAAAGTCATTTGTTTTTAGACCTCTATGAGGTATAATAGCAATAAATTTTGCATTTAGTGATAGCTTGTCTAATAGACTCTGCATCTGTTTTTGTTGGTTGACTACTGACGTTTTCTAAGACTATATTTTTACAGCAGTCAAGTTCACAGCAAAACTGAGTAGGGAGGAAGGTACAGAGAGATATTCCATAGCCCTTTCTTCCCCATTATCAACACAATTTCTCCCATTGTCAACATCCCCCCATAGGGTAGGATATTTGTTACGATGGATTAATCTACACTGACATATCATTATCAACCAAAGTCCATAACTTACATTAGGGCTCACCCTTGGAACTGGACATTCTATGGGTTTGGACAAATTTTTACTAACATGTATCCACCATTGTCATATCATACAGAGTAGACTTGCTGCTCTAAACATCCTCTGTGCTCTATTGATTCCTTTTTCCTCACTAATTCTTAGAAATGATGATGTATTGCATCTCTTTTTCACTTTTCCAGAGTGTCATGTAGAGGGGATCACACAGCAAGTAACTTTTTGAGACTGGCTTCTTTCACTTAGTATTGTGCATTTATGTTTACTGCTTATCTTCATGGCTTGATAGTTCATTTCTTTGTAGTGCTGAATAATATTCCATTGTCTGTAATGCCATGGTTTATTTGTCCATTTATGGACCCAAGGATGTCTTGGTTGTTTTCAAGTCTTGGCACTTATGGGTAAAGCTAAGATGAATATCCATGTGCAGGTTTTTGTAGGGTCATGTTTTCAATTGTTCTGGTAATTTTTTTTTTAAGAGAGCGGGATAGTGAGAGAGAGAAAGAGAGAAGCAATTTTATTTAGTTTTTCATGTGGCTTTCATTGCTCTGACACTTTGTTGTGTACGTGGTGCTGGGGTTTGAACCCACGTCCTTGTGCATGCCAGGGAAGTGCTGTAACCTCTGAGCCACTGCTCCAGCCTCTGTTTTGGGTAAATATTGAGGAGCGTGATTGCTGTATTATTTGATAAGTGTAAGTGAAGTTTTGTAAGAAACCACCAAGCTGTCTTTTCAGTGACCATATCATTTTGTGTCCTCACCAGTAATGAGTGAGAAGAGTTCCTGTTGCTCTGCATCTTTGTTAGCATTTGGTGTTGTCAATGTTCTGCATTTTAGCCATTCTAATAGCTGTGTAATAGCAGCTCATTTTTATTTTAATTGCATTTATCCTGTAGTGTAGGATGTGAACATCTTTTCATATGGTTATTTGTCATTTCTCTACATTCTTTGGTGAATTCTCTGTTAGGGTGTTTGGCATATTTTATTTATTTATCTTTTTGGTTTAATAGTTTATTAAGGAGTTGAGTTATTACACAATCTTAAATGCATATAAAGTAATAATATGATATTCATATGTTCTTAAACCAGAATTACCCCACATAACCCACACCCTAGTCTCTTGATTCTTCTATATTTTGCCCCAAAAATGACATAAATGCTTAAATTGTGAATTTTCCAGAATTAAATTATTATGTAAGTATTATTTGGATTCTCAGAGGAGTAAAGAGTATGCTACATTGTTGCTTGTCTCCCTAGAACCCTTCCTATTTTCCCTCCCTTTTCCCTGGCCCACATGCCCCTCCCCCTCCTTCCTGATACATATCTATGATTACCCTAGATTATGTGTTGCTACTCCTTTGTTGGATCTAATATATGCGTGTGACTACCTTTAACCCAAGGCTGGGTTTAGCTCCAACATCCACAAATGAGTGAAAACATTTGACCCTTGACTCTGGGTTTGGCTAACTTCACTCAGCTTGATTTCTTCCATTGTGTTTGATATGTTTTTTAAAAATCACATTATTATTGAATTTTAAGAGTTCTTTGTATATTTCGATATTTCTTTTTAGAAATATTTTCTTCTAGTCTGAGGCTTGTTTTTTGAATCTTTTGGTCATGTTGTAGTCAGCTTTTTCATTGCTGAGTCTAAAAGACCCCACAGGAACAATTGCAGGAGGAAAAGTTTATGTGAGGGCTCATGGTTTCAGAGGTCTTAATCCATGGAAAGATGGGTCCATTCTTTGGGGCTCAAGGTGAGGCTGAATATCATGAAGGCAGGCAAGGCTCTGTAAGCAGAACTCAGGGCATGACATTGGGAAGCAGAGAATAGAGAGAAACTCCACACCAGACACAGAATATATACCCCAAAGACACACCCTCAATGACCCACCTCCTCCAGCCACACCCTACCAGTGTACAGTTGCCAGTTAATCCCTATAATGGGATTAACTCACTGATTGGGTTAAGACTTTTATAACTCAATCATTTCACCTCAGCCTTCCCAAATTGTCACATACGAGCTTTTGAGGGACTCCTCACATTCAAACAATAACAGACAGTTTCTTCCACAAAGCAGAAATTTTACATTTTAATGAATTTCAGCTTATCAACTCTTTATTTCATGTCTTTGGTGTAGCTTTGGTGTTATATTAAATGAGTCATTCCCAAATCTAATCTTATCTAGATTTTCCTCTTTGTTATCTTCTAGGAGTTTTATGGTTTATCATTTTACATTTGTTATCTGTGATCTATTTTGAGTTAATTTTTGGGAATGGCATAAGGTCAATGACTAGATTAGCTCTTTTTTTTGTTTTTGCATGTAGATGTGTTCAGTTTTTCTAGCACAATTTGTTGAAAAGACTCTCTTTGCTCCAGTGGATTGCCTTTGCTCTTCCATCATCAAAGAAAGATTAGCTGACTGTTTTTATGCAGGTCTCATTCTGGGCTCTCTAATCTGGTCCATTGATCTAGTAAGCTGTATTTTTACTATTATCACATTGTCTTAATTATTGCAGATTTATTTAAAAATTTAAAACTGGGCAGTACCTTCAATTTTGTTCTTCTTCAGTATCATATTGTTTATTCTAGATGTTTTAACTCTCCATATAAACTTTATAATTTGATGTGAATGTTCACAAAATAACTTGCTATGATTTTGGTTTGGAATGCATCAAATTTATTAATGAAGATGGAAAGAGCTAATATCTCAACAATATTAAAGTTTACCATGGTGGACACAATGGCTCTTCATTTATTTATTCATTTTTTCATTACTTTCATCAGAATTTTATAATTTTCCTGATATTGATGTTGTATGTATTTATTAGATTAATATCTACATATTTATTTGGAGGGGTCCTAATGTAAATGGTATTGTGTTTTTCATTTTATTTTCTATTTGTTCATTGCCAGTCTGTGGGAAAGCAATTGATTTTTGTCTGTGTACCCTCTGTTCTACAACTTTGTTATAATCACTTATTAGTTTCAGAAGTTTTCTGGCTGATTATTTTGGATTTTTTACATCAGTGATGATGTTTTTCATCTGTAAGTACAGATGGTTTTATTTCTTCTTCTCATTAAGTTTATCTTTTATTTATTTTTCTTACTGTATGGCATTTGCTAGGACTTCTGGCATAATGTTCAGAAAGTGTGGTGAGAGGTAGCTAGAAAAGAGAGGCAGCAGAATCCCCTTCCACGGAAGGGCGTGAGTAGACTTTATAACTGGGATGTAGGATTAGATGCACTCTGCCATTTTGGAGATGTTGGTATGTCTCATCTGAATTAGAAATACTGGAAATAAGATACATTGTCTTTTAAAAGCAGTGGGTTTCCACCTCTGTTGACTAAAAACCATTGGCTACACATTGATCAGTCCATTAGTAATGAACATCATCAACACTTAGACTATGGTGTCCAAATGTTTCAGGTCCCTTTTATGTCCCAAGTTAAGCCTGGATTCCTACCCAGGAAATAAATTCAGATATTTCTCCCAGGATCAAAATATTCTTTAGGTGGGAAACATATTGTCACTACAGAACAAGGAAGATGTCTGTTAAGGTTTGGAAGTGAGCTAAGCAGTTTCCCTATGCCATGCCCTTCCTACCTTACTTTGGGCTCAGAGCAATGGAGTTGGCCAACCATGGAATGAACCTCTGAAACTTGGAGCCCAAAGTAAACTTCTCCTCCTCTAAGTTGTTCTTGTCAGGTAGTTGGGTAATAGTGATGGAAAGCTGACTAACAATGTGGATAGTGAAAAATGTCAGTGTTCCACCCAGGTCCTTTGCTCTTTCTCTGAGTTCCTCACCTACTTTTGGCTTGCTGCTATTTCCAATAGCCTGTGCATGCCACCCTTTAACAGAACTGTCATTTGCTGATGCTCAAATTCAGGCATAGAAAGCCATAGTACCTGGAAGTTTACACCCTTACCTGCATGAAGGGATCTGCTTAGTAGGTGACTGGCATAACAGTTAATCTTGGGGATTTGCCCTAACTTGAAGCAAGAGGTCTAGACTTTCAGAGCGCTGCAGAAATTAGCGTTCTCTGAATCGAGTTCTGCTTCCCTGATCTGCCTAATTCAGTTTCTATTTGTTCCTCCTGAGAGCATTTTCTTAATAAATCACATGCACATGAATTGTTGTTTCAGGTTCTGCTTCTCAGAAACCCAGTCCAAGACATTGGAAAAGTCCTGGGTACCTAGGATCAAAAGCACAAATAATATTTTGTCAAGTTCTTAAGTTTTCTACACCTACATTATGAAATTCAATAGTTCATGTCAACATCTTAGAAACCTAAAACCATTGCCACAAATACAAGACAGAATAATTTACTCGGAGGCCTCAATAAATACTTTTGGGGTTATGGTTCTTATAAATTGATGAGAGTAAAAAATAAAATTTGTAATCAAAGAAAATTCTAATCCTGGGATCTAAAATAGTAACCTGGGATCTATTCAATGATATCTGATATTAGATTTTTTTATGAATCTGTGCAATTTAGAGGCTCTTCAAAACTATCATACAGTGAGCCTGAAGATGTTCCATTAAAAAAAAAAAGGAATATGGATGTCATATCATTTTTTTCTCTTTGCCACTCATACATTTATGGATGTGGAGGTAATGTCATATCTGGAAGATGGGAACAGTTTTCTTCAGTGGCTTCCAAAGAGCAGGACAATGCAACCTTGAAGAGTGTGAAAGGGCTGATCCCCACAGGACAAACTTACTCTTCTGACTTGACAGGAACCTGCACAAACACTGTATGAAAGAAAATTTTCTCTATGTAAACCTTCCAGAGAAATTTGAGTCATTCTTGCCGAAACACCTGCTAATTCATCATGACATGCTGCAAGGTGGTGGCCAGCTCAACAAGCTACCACATTGATTCCTTATTTGCCTGACTTCTCTTTTTGCCCATATTTTTATTGCCCTGGGCTTGAATCTTCCATAAACTGTCATTTCTTAAATGATCAAATTCTGCTTTCTATAGAAAACAAACTAATATGTTTATTGATTATTTCAAAAAATTATTATTATTTGGAGGAAATCAAAGGATACTAAAAAACAAAATTCTAAGGAAACTTCTGAGAGAAAATGATTGAATCTATAATTCTATGCCAAATTTATTTAGTCATAAAGAAAATATAGATCACTTCAGATATGCGGTTTATTTTAGCCTATGCTTCTCAAGTTTTGAAGGATGTATATTTTTATTTCTTAGATTCCAGGAACAATAGTGGATGGTAAAAATTAGTGTCTAAATATTTGTGGATAATATGGTTGTAAAGGTTAATACAATTACTACAATTACAAAAGGATTCCTAAAATAGTATATCCAAATACAAAGAAGTAAAAATTTTGTAATAAGACCCTTTAAAATAAATGACAAAGAAAAATGGAAACAAGATGTACAAAAGTGTATTAGATGAACACGAAGCAAATATTCTATATTTTTAATATGAATGTCACAAGGATATAAATATTAAAGGGCACTGAGAGGGAAATTTGATATTGATAAGATGCATATCTTACTAACATAAGTCAAATCTTTATGAAAAATTGGCAAAACCAATCACATTGTAAGTTTAGCATACTTTGTCCTGGAAATTAGAAGGTCAAAATAGACCAAAAGTAAGTCACTTAGTATAAAATTTTTTAATAATTGCTTTAAAAAATTATAATGTCACATTCTGAGTTTATAGCAATAAATTAGTAGTCAACTCAAAGTAGCAAAAAATTATTCCTTGTAAATTAAATACCCTTCCAATAATTTAGTCTTATTTTTTTCTGAAATCCATTCAGAAATTAACAAAATAAGAACATGTTTTAAGGATGCAGTTAAAGGAGTACAAATAAGGAAATTTTGTGGAATTGTTCATTGATCAGAAAAACAAGATAGATGGAAAATAAAGAAAACATTTAACTGGAGAATGTAGGAAAGATGCTGTTATTCCACCCCCAAACACACACAAAGAAAAACAGAGAGGAAAATTTAACCAGAAATAAGTTGATATAACAACTAAACATAAAAACAGAAATTCTTGAAGTTGAAGGGATGAGGGAATGCATACATGATCAATAAAATCATAAAAATTTTCATTTAAAATACCAAGGAGGCCCTGACCGATGGAGGCCCAGCTATTTGCAGGCAGTGGGCGGTGGGCTACAGCGGCCTCCCAGCAGCCTCCTAGCCCCAGGCCCGCCTCCTCTTCCTGCTCTGGGCCAGCCTGGCATACCGCAGCGTGGAAACCGCCAGGAGTGGAGGAGTGGAGTATGGCCGTGTCCAAGTGAGGAGCGATGTGGGGCATGGCAGCCGGCATGACCCACAGTGTTTATCCGCAGACCCCTAGGACAGTTGTTGAAGACTACACTTTGAGAAGCACCGTTAAAAGACAGGATCCTGTGACCCCAAGATGGCGTCCACCCCACCAACGGTGACACCAGACGCTCCTGAGAATCACCTCACACTACAGGAGAGCACTCGGATTCCCACGGTAGGACAAAGCTCCCAGTGTGGGGGAACATTACCCTCCACTAATTTTTTTTTAACTCCAAAGGAGTTAAACGTGGTCCATTAACGAATATAAAGGAGAAGTTTGTGGAGCCCGCGCAATTGGCCCCACACCCGGGGGGAGGGGAGCTAATCCAGAGGGGAGGAAACTGAGCAAGTTTCCTAATCAAATACCCTAATCCAGCCTGCTGCGAACTCCCTGATCTGACTGCTCTTAATTTACATGATCTTGTATAAAGCTCTGGGAATTAATTGCTCACATTGCGAACTTACAGCTGTGTGTACCAGTGGCAGCATCCGGCTCACCATTGTGAGGTTTCCCTGAGGGCGGGGCGGGTTGCTCAGCAAAAAACGGTCTTGGTGCCTCAATCGCCACGTCAGAAAACCAGAATCTGTCGCCCGAGATTGGGCCCTTTCCCAAGGGGTCTGTGCGGTGCTGGGATTTCCCTCTCCACCTCTGGTCTTTGCCAGCGGAGCCGGGGAAGATTCGGCACAAGATCTTTAACTCAATCATGGCAGACAATAACTCTCCACCCATGCTCGCGGCTTACAAGAGCTAATTTTAAGCGCTTGCACTAGCGTGTGAGAGCAGGGTGGGTTGCTCAACAGCGACTTGGGGCCTTAGTCCCCACAATCAGAAAGAGAAAAGTTACAGCCCCCTCCCCCAACCTGGCCATCTGCCCTGGGGGCTGTGTGGAACTGGGAATCCCCTTTCCAGCTCACAAACCTCTCGGTTGGTGAACTTCTGCCTGCCCTTCTACACGCGCAAATATGAGGAGTCTGTGAACAGAGCTTGCTGCAGCAGGACACATCGTTCTCAAGGAGATTGTCCGCTTCAGCCTCTGCAAAAGTGACCTGTAACTCTCTAACAAGGCAAGGTCTGATATCAGCCTCAGGAAACTTTAAATATATGGGGCAGCGTGGTCTTCCCTTTAGCATCTGAGCCCTGTGCATAGCCAAGGCTACCTAGGCCTTGACCTCTCCAGGTGGGCGGCGCCCCCTAGGGCTTGCAACTGAGAACCACATAAGCACTGGCACAATCTGGACCATGTTTTGCGGGTTTCAGTCAACCCCACAGAGCAGCCCTTGGGACTTCTGAAGATCATAAGTCACACAGAGTGGATCACCAGTGATCCTGAGGCAGCGAGTTTCAGGTTGGCCACTATCCTTGGATCAGTCAGAGACTCACACATCTACACTAGGATCAACTAGATTATCTACAGTTTCTGAGCCCCAGGCCCAAGAAATTCTTGGACAGGCAGAAAGTAATCACCTCAGGATTACAGCCCAGGGGGAGCTGAAATCTATCCTCGCAAGAAGTGTGAGATGGCAGGTTCTTATACTCCTTTGCAACAGTAAAATTTTGAGGAGATTCTCTAAGAAAATCCAAATCACCGGACTTATCAAAACTGCTTCTCCCCCAACAAGCACAACTGTGAAGAATTCCCAGCTAGATGACAGATTTGAACACATCTCCCCATGGTACATACTCACTGACCTAGGGCGCAAAAAACTCAACATTCACAACTAGTTTTGTGTTGTTTTTTGTGTGCCTCTTGGGTTTTTTCTTTCTTTCTTTTTTAAATTTAAACGGGGATCCGGTTGGAATATAATACTTTTAAAATTTTAATGTTACTGTGGGGTTTTTAAAAATCTTTTTTGGTTTACGATTAATACTGAATTTGGTGTTGGTGGATGTAAATATGTATCTGTGTGTATGTATTGGTGATTGGCTTCTACTTTTTCTATATCTTCTTGAATCCAACTGCTATCCCTATATCATTGGGTTCCAACCAGGAAATTATTTCATGATAGCAAAATAGCTGCAGCCTCTGGTGAGTGAAGATAACCACATCCATACTAACCTCTTCCTCCCCTGTACTCTGGTACTTCCTAAATATTAGCATTTTTCTCTCATCCTCACCCAAAATCTTTATCCTACCTGCACCCCATTTCTATGTTTTCCTTATTCCTTATAGAATAACCTCCACCCCCTTAATGCCTTGTTCCTCTTTACTCTAAGGCAGGTGTGCTATTATACCTCCCCAATTCACCTCCTTGACTTCCTAGTCATTTGTTCTCCCCACTTACAGAGACCCTGCTATCTGAAGAAAGACATGCTTCAAAATGGGTACTTGCTTGCTACTATAATGTACAGTGAGAGTTCTCTCAAAGAAAGCTGTTACTATTGGTGCTAATCATCAGCACATTTGTTTTAGTTGAAACGGCCTAGTATTTGCACCTATAGCCTCTCAAATTCTCACAGAATGGTCTGGCATCTTTAGGTCTGTACTGACCAAATAGCTCCCCATCACAGCGAAGCAAAGCCATAAGAAGATCCACTTACTCCACCAAGAGTAACAAGGTTGAACTACAAGACACTCTTTATGATTCTGATAATGAGGAAAAGGGGAAATAACTCTCCTCCTCAACCCCACAGCTCTCCACCCAAGGACTCCATAGCTGGGGCCCTAGATGAAAAGCAAAGACATTGTATCAACATTATGATTAGTAATTCAATCAAAGAGTTGAGAGATGAAATAAGGAAAGAGATCAGAGAACAATTTCAAGAGGTGAGAGACAACTTTTACAGGGAAATAAGGGAGCAATTCCATGAGATGAAAGATCTGCTATACAAAGAAATAGACATTCTGAAAAGAGATGTAGCAGAGCTATCAGGACTGAAAAACATGGTTAACTGAATCAGATCTTCACTGGAAGATATCAACACCAGAGTATGCTCCGCTGAAAATAGAACCTCAGCTGTTGAAGCACGAACATCGGAAAATGCGGATTATCTAAACAATGCCAAATTCAAAGAAGATAAACAGGATAAGCAACTTATATTACATAATTAGAACTCCCAATTAATATTTGATAAGATGAGGCATAATAATCTGAGGATCATTAGCTGCTTGGAGGAAAACTCCAAGCAGCAAACAAGAGGCATCAAGAATCTTTTAAGTGAAATCATAAGCGAGAACTTCCTTCATCTTACCATTGATCCACAATATCACATCCAAGATGCTTATAGAACACCAAATAGGCCTAATCAAATGAGAAACTCACCAAGACATATTATATACAAAATGAATAACAGAGAAATTAAAGAGAGAATTCTAAAAGCAGTTAGAGAAAAGCCCCAAATCACATTCAGAGGCAAACCAATTTGGATCACTATGGAGTTTTCAGAGCAAACAATGAAGGCCAGAAGAGCTTGGAACAATATCTTTCAAGTATTAAAAAAATAACAACTTCCACCCAAAGAAAATATACTCTGCAAAACTCAGCTTCAAATGTGATGGGGAAATTAAATACTTCAATGATAAACTCAAGCTAGTAAGTTACATGAACACAAATCCTGTGCTAACAGAATATTCTCAAGGATGTTCTCCATTCAGAAGAAAATGCCAATGATATCCTAAATCCTTAAACAAGGGCGAGTTAATAATCATATTATACACAAATTGACTTCTAAAATGACTCAAAACTCTGTAATTGATACAAAGTCAGAAACTCAGCCTCCCATATCTATTCTAACGTTGAATGTGAATGGTCTCAATGCCCCAATTAAAAGACACAGACTAGTCCACTGGGTCAAAAACAAAATCCAGCAATATGTTTCCTGCAAGAGACACATTTGACACTCAAAAATAGACACAGGCTGAAAGTGAAAGGATGGCAAAATATCTACCAGGCCTGTGGCCCAAAAAAGCAAGCTGATGTGTCGATTCTAATTTCTGATGAAATCAATTTCCAACTAAAACTAGTCAGAAAGGAAAAAGAGGGTCACTTTATCATACTAAAAGGGACAGTCTATCAAGAAGATATAACAATAATTAACATTTATGCCCCCAATTACAACCCCCCCAAATATATGGAAAAAACCTTAAGGACATTAATCCCCTCATTGACCTCAACAAATAATTCTGGAGGACTTTAACACATGAGTATCACCTCTAGACAGATCATCAAAACAAAAAATCAATAAAGACATGTCCAATCTGAACACTTCTATTATTCAGGCTTAACAGACATCTATAGAATATTTCATCCTAAGACAGCTGAATTTACCTTCTTCTCAGCGGCTCATGGATAATTCTCTAAAATAGACCACATCCTAGTTCACTGGGATAATCTTAACAAATATAAGAAAAGTGGATATAGTATGGAAACAACCCAGATGTCCCTCACTGGATGAATGGATCCAAAAACTGTGGTACATATATACCATGGAATTTTACACAGCAATTAGAAACAATGATATTGCAGCCTTTGAAGGTAAATGGATGGCTATAGAAGAAATTATACTGAATAAAATCAGCTTAATCCAGAGAACAAAGGGTTGAATGTCTCCACTCATTTGTGGAGATTGGAACTAGACCCTGGCAATTCAGAAAGGTAGTCTATTATCATGTGTTAAATCCAGATAAGGTGTAATACTTCTTTAGAGATATTGTGGGTGAGGGAAGGGAGGGATATGGGTGGGAAATTGGGGGGGCACTCCTGGGGGTAAATCTAGTATCCAGAAACTATACATATTTTATATTATTTTGTTTAAAATTTGTATGGTTGTTTAAAAATAAAAATTAAAAAAAGTGGATATAATCCCATGTATTCTGTAAGATCATAATGCTATGATCTTAGCAATCAACAACAAGAGAAACAACAGAAACTCCTCAAATACTTGGAAATTGAATAACTACCTCTTAAACGAAGGATGGGTAAAAGAGGAAATGAGAGCAGAAATTAAGAAGTTCTTGGAATTAAGTGAGAGTGGGGAAACAACATACCGAAATCTCTGGGACAGTATGAAGGCATTCTTAAGAGGTAAATTTATAGCACTGAATGCATACATCAAAAATCTAGAAAGAGACCAGATAAATAGCCATATGCTTCAACTCAAACAACTACAAAAGGAGGAACAGTCCAACCCCAAAGCTAACAGAAATCAGGAAATTACCAAAATCAGAGCTGAAATCAACAAAGTTGAGAACAAAACAAACAAACAAACAAAAAACCAAACTATTAACAAAACTAAGAATTGGTTCTTTGAAAAAATAAACAAGATTGACAGACCCCTTGCTAACCTCACTAAAAGGAAGAATAAAACATCAAAAATCTAGAAATAGACCAGATAAATAGCCATATGCTTCAACTCAAACAACTACAAAAGGAGGAACAGTCCAACCCCAAAGCTAACAGAAATCAGGAAATTACCAAAATCAGAGCTGAAATCAACGAAGTTGAGAACAAAACAAACAAACAAACAAACAAAAAACCAAACTATTAACAAAACTAAGAATTGGTTCTTTGAAAAAATAAACAAGATTGACAGACCCCTTGCTAACCTCACTAAAAGGAAGAATAAATGAAGCAAATCAACAAAATCAAAGATGAAAATGGGGATATCACCACAGACTCAACCGAAATCCAGAAGATTATCAGAACCTATTTTGAAAATTTATAGTCTGCCAAATTTGATAACCTGGAGGACATTGACAGGTTCTTGGACACACACGACATCCCCTCTTTAACACAGGAGGACATTGAAAACCTAAAACAACCTATCACAGATAGTGAAATTGAAGCAGCAATCAAAGCTCTCCCAAAAAAGTAAAGCCCAAGTCTGGATGGATATATGGCATAATTCTACCAAGCCTTCACAGAAGAACTAACACCGATCCTCTACAAGCTCTTCCAGGAAATTGATAGAGTGGGAACACTCCCAAACACTTTTTATGAAGCAAATATTACACTGATTCCAAAACCCAACAAAGATATGTCAAGAAAAGAAAAGTACAGACCAATTTCCCTGATGAACATTGATGCAAAAATCCTTAATAAAATTTTAGCTAATCGATACAAAAGCACATTAAAAAGATGATACATCATCATCATCATCAAGTGGGCTTCATTCCAGGAAAACAAGGCTGGTTCAACATACACAAATCAATAAATGTAATTCACCACATAAACAGAAGTAAAAACAAAAATCATATAATCATCTCAATTGATGCAGAGAAGGCATTTGATTAAATTCAACACCACTTTATGCTCAAAACTCTGCAAAAGATAGGGATCAAGGGAAGATACTTTAACTATGTCAGAACCATCTATGACAAACCCATAGCCAACATTATCCTCAATGGAGAAAAACTGAAAGCATTTCCACTGAATTCAGGTACGAGACAAGGCTGTCCACTTTCCCCACTCTTGTTCAATATAGTCCTTGAAACCCTTGCCAGAGCTATCAGGCAAGACAAGGAAATCAAAGGTATTTGTATAGGAAAAGAGGAAGTTAAGTTATCTCTATTCGCTGATGACATGATTCTATACCTAGAAGACCCAATAACATTGGCCAGAGAACTCCTAGAGATTATCAGTGATTTTAGCAAAGTATCTGGCTATAACATCAACTCCAGTAAGTCACTAGCTTTCCTTTACTCCAGCAACAAATCTGCAGAAGAAGAAATCAGGAAATCTCTCCCATTCAGCATCTCCTCCATAAAAATGAAATACTTGGGCATTAACCTTACAAAGGATATTAAGGACTTCTACAAAGAAAACCATCAAACACTAAAAAAAGAAATTACAGAAGACGTGAGTAGATGGAAAAACATTCCATGCTCATGGTTAGGCAGAATCAATACAATAAAAATGGCCATTCTACCCAAAGCCCTATACAGATTCAATGCAATCCCCATCAAGATACCAATGGCATTCTTCACAGATATAGAAAAAGCAATTCTCAAGTTCATATGGAATAACAGGAGACCCAGACTAGCCAAAACATTACTCTAGAGGAAAGAAGAAGTAGGGGGTATCTCAATCCCTGACCTGAAATTGTATTACAGAGCTGTAGTAGCAAAAATAGCATGGTATTGGTGTCAAAACAGAACTGAAGATCAGTGGAACAGAATAGAAGATCCTGAGACAAACCTGCATATCCTTAACTATTTGATATTTGATAAAGGGGGCAAATGTATAGTGTGGAGAAAAGATAGCCTGTTCAACAAATGGTGTTGGACAAATTGGACAGCCATGTGTAGACAACTGAAGCTGGATCTTTATCTTTCACCCTGCACAAAAATTAAATAAAAATGGGTCAAAAATCTGGATTCTAAGCCAACAGCTTTAAACTTACTACAAAAAGAAGTAGGGTCAACACTACAGGACATAGGAGTTGGCAGCAACTTCCTTAACAAAACTCCCATGGTTCAAGCAGTAAAGTCAAGAATAAATGAATGGGATGCCATTAAACTAAAAAGTTTTTGCACAGCTAAAGAATTAGTCAAGAACATCATGAGATAACCTAAAGAATGGGAGAAAATCTTTGTCTGCTACATCTCGGACAGAGGGCTAATATCCCGAATATATAAAGAACTAAAGAAACTAAAAACCCAAACCACGAATAATCCAATCAATAAATGGGCTATGGATCTTAAAAGAAACTTCTCACCAGAGGAAGTCCAGAAAGCCCATAAATATATGAGAAAATGCTCTATATCATTAGCTATAAGGGAAATGCAAATCATAATTTCAATGAGATACCACCTCACTCCTGTTAGAGTAGCAGAAATGAAAAATTTGAACAACGACAGATGCTGGAGGGTATATGGGAAAAGAGGAACACTGTTACACTGCTGGTGGGACTGCAAACTGGTTCAGCCACTATGGAAAGCAGTGTGGAGAATCCTCAAAAAAGTAAGGATGGAACCACCTTATGACCAGCTATCCCACTCCTGAGTGTTTTCCCAAAAGAGTTAGAATCAGCATATTATAATGATGTGGCTTCATCAATGTTTATAGCAGCTCAATTTACT
>PVKS010010976.1:7781-58357 GCA_004027875.1 Aplodontia rufa
AAAAAAAAAAAAAAAGTATATATAACCTGTGCAAATCCTTCCTTAATTTAAATTGTCTCTAGATTTTTTTAATACTTAATGCAATGTATATGCTAGAAAATTAGTTGTTATGTTAAAACATTTAGGGAATAATAGAAAGAAAAATGTTTGCAATTATTCAGTACACACACATTTAAAAAATTTTTTGCAATCTATGGTTGTTTGAATCCAATATTGCAGAACCTACAGATACAAGGGGACAAAAATCCCCTTGGAAAACCTCCCTCACATCAATATCCTGTGATGAACTGAAGCATATGTTACCATCAATGAGCCCAGTTTGACCCATCTCTGTACCTTAATGCATTAGGGTGCTCTGTTGGTGTTGTACATTCAAGGGTTTTTAATGAATGTATTCTGATATTTATACATTATTGTAATAGCATACAGAATTGTTTCATCGTCTATGAATTCTTGATGTTCCTTTTGTCATCCATCTATTTCCCATAAGCCTTGGCAAGCATTGATCTCTTCCCTGGCTTTTGATTGTACCTTTTGTAGAAAATCATATTTCTGCAATCATGCAATACATGGCATTTTTAGATTTGCTTTTTCACTTGCTAATATGCATCAAAGTTTCCTCCAAGGACTTTCATTTTAATAACTCATTAATAGCAGTGAGTGGGTTTCTGTTTGGATGTACAACAATTTATTTGTCCATCAACCTACTGATAGACGTCTTGTTTTATTCTGAATTTTGGCAAAAATCCTTAATCCAATCACTTATTGGATGTGTGCTTTTTTGTTTTGTTTTGTTTTCCTGCCATTTAAGAGCTTTTCCAGGTTCTAGGGGTAAGATTTGGACAGATCTTTAGGAGTCATTAAACAGTTTATCCCTTTTTTTCTTTTTCTTTTTTTTCTCTTTCCCCAGTGTTGAGCATGCTTCTTGATAGATAGTTCCGAAGTATTTTCACACAAATAAATGAATGGATGGGTTCAATGATAGTCATTAAGAGTTTAATAAGTTTATATAAAATAAATTGACAATTTGCTTTATGAGCCTTTATTTTTTAACAATTTCATCAAATTATTTAATATTTTCATTTACTGGAAAATATATAGTTCAAAAAGCAATGACAGAATCCCCTGGAAACTGACCTTCTTAAATAGATATAACAGTGGTAATTTAAATAGTCCTGTTTCATTACAAACAAGATGTTGTGTTAAGTAAGTCTTTTGTGTAATATTTTTTTGGGGGGTAAAAATAAGCAAAACACATTCAGAGTTCTCTGACCCCCTTTAATCTCGTATTCTGTACAAGTTTTCTTCTTGGAAAGATGTTTCTGCTATGTAGTTTCAATTCTTTGATAGCAATTTGAATCAACATTCTCACATGTGGAATAGTTATTTTGTGTTACTCTATAATTTTTAAAAGCATATTATATTTTCCAAACTAAATTGGAAATCTCATTTTACCCCATTATGTATTTCTCTCATAATTTTATATCTTAAGAACTTAACATCAATATTTATTGAAAATATACACACAGATGGAAAATAATATGAAAGTATCTGATAAAATGTCAAGTTCAAAGACTATCTACTTCCTTTTCTGTTTCTTTTAAGAGCTAATCGAAGTAATTAAGAACCAAGTTCCTAAATCTTTAATCATTGTTACAGTAGAATAAAATATCTCATTTCAAGGTTTAGGTGCTACGAAAATACTTAAATATATTTCAACTTCCTAAATATTTAGAAATCAAATAAGATTTAAACAAATACCATACACTCAAATGTGCATGAAATCTTTCTATTTCATTACAGGTGTGTTTGTGTGTGTATGTGTTTGTGTGTGTGCACAGGAGGGGTATTATAGAAACAACTTTTGTCTCTTCTTCCACCACCTCCACCTTCCACCAAATCCTTGGTCTAAGCTGAAGCCCAGCAGTGTCCATGACCTTCTGTGTCATCCTCTATTAGTGTCTGAAAAGATTCCTGACATTTATGATTGTGTTATTGTGGCATCCCTCCACGTCCTGAGGCAGGATATGGGAATGGAGAAACAGTGCTCACCTTGAAAGACTTGTAGGATATAAATCATCTATTTATTAATAAATGCAGATGAATAGTAAAGGTAAACTCAAGAAGGCATATGTTATATTACTGTATATAAGATGCTTATGTATTCATGTCTTGTTCAGTCTAATGGAGACATTATATCCTGAAAATGAAATATGAGAATCTCTCAGGGTGCAAATAAGGGGCAATGGCTCATCTGCCTCATTCATTGCACTCACTAAGAATTATCATCCAGGGAAACTCAAAGAAATGATTTTTTTTGTTCTGTAATATCTTCATAGAACCCAGAAAGCAGGCAGAACTAGGTGTCAAAATGCGGAAATGTTACTTACCTTAGTCAGTTGAGTCTAAACGTGTGTGATCAAGGAGTCACTGTTGTTTCTCTGAGTGTAATGGAGACCCAAATAAAATAGCAATAACATATGTGGCTCCCCTGCCTCTCACTGGCTCAATGTCCGTGGTCAGATCTGCACTGGAGGGCAGATCTAAAAATGCTCCACATTATGGGCATTAAGAATTTAAAGCTAGCTATACTTCATGGAGTTTTATAGAAGGTTAGCTTCTTTCCTGGGAGGCCAAAAATATCAGTGATATTAGCTTCAAGTACATTTGTCTTAGATGAAATAAACACTGCCTTGACTCAATATTCCAGCAAAACAATGGGATGATGCAACATTTTAAAAAGGAACAGGAGTCTTATTCAACATAAAGAAGTAGGTTACATTCAATGTGAAGTTCATCAAAAACAGTGTGTAAAAGTGAAGATACAAGAGCCATTGAGAAATTATACTGAAGTACAAGTAGAAACTTTACAAGAAAAATAATGATTTCTATAGAAAGAGGAGGAAGTTGGAAATTTAATTAGGAAGAAAATTATTATAAATGAAATAAACTTTGACCATTTAAATGATTTGGGATGCCAAAAATGTGTAATAGTAAATATAACTGTAATGATTGCACATCTACCCATAGTATCTAAGCTAAAGAAAAAGGCAGCTTGTACCTCATAGCATTTAATTGACTAGGAACACCTAGGAAAGCTAGAGAACATGTGAAATCTAACTTTTAAATATATTAAAACTACCAAAGCAATGAAGATTTGCAGGGCTACATTCCGTGAAAGGGCAAGTCGGAGACTCACATCAGTATTTGATGCTACTTTTCTTCTTCAGGAAAAGTATTTCCTCATTTTACCTTTGAAAGCAATTGAGAGCCTGAAAAGCTGAGCAAGAATTTCTTATTGATCTGATAGTGGAGAAGGGCAGGAATTCAGAGTCTGTGGGAGAAACTTAGTTTAAGGAAAATTGGAAAAAATAATTGAAATTAAACCATATGTGACAAAGATTATAGCTTAGATTGAAGGAAGTTCCAATCTAAGTTAGTTGACAGTAAGGAACTAAATAAATCTTCTTTGAGTGAATATTGCTTCTTCCGGAGCATTAAATTTTCTATAAATCTTAATACATGAAATGTATCACTCAGAACAAAATGATAAGATAAATAAAAGTCAAAAATAACAAAATCAGGAAGAAAAGTAAAAAATAGAAAATTAGTTTTGGGAAATTCAAAGACAAAATGTAAAGGTATTGTCTTTATGAAATCTGAGATTATTAAGAAATTGAAAATTAAAACAGCAATGAAATGTCACTATATACTTTTTAGAATCCCTAAAAATAAAAAGAAAGCAAAGAATATCAAGTGCTGAGGAGAATGTGAAGCAAAGATTCTCATCCCAGGTGGATTCCCAGGCTGAAGAGGCAACCCCGAGATTAGGACAAAATATTTCCAAGCCATATATCACACAGGGGTAGAAATTCAAAGGATGCAAGGACAAAAACTCAAGAGCCCCCAAGCAAAGAGCCCCATTTCAAAACTGCGTAAAGAACTTGAATAAACATTTCTCAAAAGAAGACACACAAAACAAATGTGAGGAAAAAAGCTAAATGTCAGTGACCATAAATGGAATGCAAATTTAAACCATAATGTCACTCACACCTCTCAGAATAACTATTGTGAAAAGATGAAAAATAACAAGTGCTGCAAAGGACATAGAAAGAGAACACTAGGATGCTGCTGGTGAAATGTTCATTAATATAACCATACGGAAAACTACATGGAGGTACTTCAAAAAGAAAAAAAAAATAGAGCAACCATATGATCCAGCAATCCTGCTACTGGAATTGGACATAAAGGAGATGAAATCAGTATGTGTAAGATGTATCTGTGCTCCTACTTTCATTAAAGCATTATCCACAGTAGCCATGGTGTGGAATCAACCTTAGTGCCCTGGAACAGATGAATGGATAAAGAAAGTTTGATTTTTCTGGGTGGGGGATGTTGCCACAAGGTTGAGTGCTTGTCTTGGTGGTGGGGCTCTGAACTGGATTACCAGCTCCTCAGAAAACCAAGACGATCTGCAAATGTAGTGCATATACACAGTGGATTCCCACCCAACGTAGAAAGAAAGGAAATTCCAGGGTTAATGACAGCAGGTTTTTACCTGGAAAACGTTTCCTAAGTGAAATAAGCCAAGCACAGGGAGATAAACACGGGATGTTCTCACTGTTTGTGGAATCTAGGAAGTCAGTCTCAGAAGAAGAGAGTAAAATAGTGGTTATCAGCTGCTGAAGGGAACTGGGTAACGAAGGGCTTGGATGCTGCGAAAAGATGCAATGGATACCAGGCTGGTGGATGTGGGATTCGTGTCCCTTGGAGTTGAAGAATGAAAAGCCGGGGACTGAGGACAGGGTGCAACTCACCTTTCTTTTTTATAGTCTCTCAATATGCCCCCTCTTCCCTGAATGATTGTCTTCCCTCCCCCTTGCCTAGGAGCATGAAAGTCCTGGTCTGATCTAGTCTTTTACCAGTGCTCTCCCCATTAACAGCAGCAGGGATGTCTATGCCAGGAACACCTTTGTTAGCAGAGGGTCTGTGTCCAGACCGCCCTTTTTAGAAGAGAGGATGTTGAGCTGATATACATATCTGTCTTTTTGGAACACTGAACATTCTTTGCCCCCCTTAGAAAAATAATTACCATCAGCCGTTTTCCTCTTCACGGATCCTCATTCTACTTACACTGACTGCCTGACCATTTCCCTCTGTCTCATGATGTTCTAGTTATTCAGAAGCAATACATGATAAACATGTGAGGCAGATGGGATAAAAGGAGAATTTTGAGTGGAAATGCTCTACGTGTTGATTTTGGTGATGATTTCAAGCTTTCTTGTTATATTAGCTTTTCACCGCTGTGACAGTTACCAAAGATGAACAATTTCGAGGAGAATTTTATTATGACTTTGGGCCAGAGGTTTTAATTCTTGGTCAGCTGGCTTCCCTGCTTCAGATCTGAGGTGAGGCAGGCCAACACGATGGAAAGGTGAGGTACAGGCAAGATACAGGACAAGCTGAAGTTCCCCAAAGACATACTCTCTCTGTTTTAGTAAGATTTATTTTGCTATGACCAAAACACCTGACAAGCAGAATTTAGAGGAGGAAACATTTATTTTGCCTCATGGTTTCAGAGTTTCAGTACTTGGTGGGCTGACTCCCTGGTTCAGGCTCAATGAGGAAGAGCATCATGGGGGAAGAAGGGCCTGCCAGAGGAAAGCAGCCAGGAAGTAGAGAGCTCTACTCTCCAGGGACAAAATATAAATTCCAAAGAGTCACCCTTGGTGACCTACTTCCTCCAGCTATACCCTCCCCACCTACAGTTACTACACAGTTAATTCATCAGAGGATCAATCCACTGATTAGAGGGTACCTGGCATATTCCGATTGGTTCACCTCTGAGCATTCTTGCATGGTCTCACACATGAGCTTTTAGAAGGCATCCCTTATCTAAACCAAACCACCATCTAACAATGCTATACCTCCTACAGTACTAACTACCTCCCAATGATGCCAACAGATATGAAGCCCTTAATAAATTAATAAACTGAAGAAGTCATAGCGTTCATGAGTCAATCCCTTTCCCAAAGCTCCCATCTCTGAAAGTTTTTCATTGGGGACCAGCTATTCATGACATGAGCTTTTTGGAGAGTCTCTAAATCCAAATCATAACACTTATATTTTTCAAAACTCACACAATTATAGCCTGAAATTTATCAAACTTATTAATTATATGTAAACCATTTCTCAATAAAATTAATTTTAAAAAGAAAAAATACTGTAGGGCAATCACCCTGATATATTAGATTTTATGTTAAAGTCCTAAGCAAAATATCAGTAACTTAAATACAGATATATATACATATATATATATATATACATATAGTTTTTATTAAAAAGAAAAGACATCATGGAATTAGATTTATTTTAGAAAAATTAGCTGTCTAAAATGTAAAAATGAACAAATATTTTGTGATAAGTTGTTCAGCTATAAAATTATGAAGTGTGTATGTTTTGTAAGTGAGCCCCACTAAAAATTGCAAACATATTATCACTAAAACATTTTGTATGATCATATCTCATTAAACATTTACAAATAAATTGATATTAATCACTATTTTGACTACATTAAGAGGAGAAAAAAATCCAAAAGTAATCCTAATAGATACATAAGTAATTGGAAAAAATTTAACATCATTTCAAAGTAGATACTTTTAGTAACTTAAGTAAAAGATGGAATTTTTAAATGCTATTGTTTGGTAACTGCTAGCAAGCAAAATGACTAGCAGTAAAATAATGATAACTTGGAAAACAGGAACATGAAGCATTTATAGCATTATTAAGCTTTAAATGTATTATAGATTGTAGCAAGAAAAAGATGTAAAATGGATAGGTATGAATAAACAATAAATAATATTTCCCCAAAATAATATACATTTATATTGAGGCATGCACACAAACTTACTCATATAATAACACACACATACAAATGAAATTTGGAATTTTTTTTTTTTTAACGGACCCTTACTAGGTTTGCAGTAGAATGCAGCTATGCAGCGTAAGTGACATTGCAAGTTCAGAGCCTGGGCTGCAAGCAGCTATACGTTCCCATAAAGGCTCTTTTGAGACCTTATACACTGCTATCATAGAGGTCTATAGTTATAGACCACATGTTGCAGAGAAGAGACATCCTGCTTAAGGGTCAGAACATTCAATCGCTTGCTGTCTTGGTTGCTGACCAGACTCATACAGGACTTCAGAAAGGATGGGCTGAGCGAAGTGCACATCAGTACAGACACCACACTGAGATTGGGCCAATTATCAACTCAGCAGCTAAAGAATCAGAAACATTTTATTTTGTTTTGTTGATAGAATTTGATGATGCTTTATTACATGCTGAAGATAACTGATAGAAAACAATCAAATCTGCGTAAGAACAGAACCAAACAACAAAAAGTCTTTGAAGAAAAACCAACAGGATCTAAATTTCTAAATTGACATATAAAGTAACAATACAATTAATACACATGTAAATATGTGAATGTCACTCAATTTGATCTAAATATTTAATGCATTCTTTAAGCACAATCCTCCCAAGGTTTCGGATGAAAAGTTGATGATATAATACTAAGGATGGTAATAATGGCTAAGAATCATTGGGACAGTCTAAAAAACAAACAAACAAAAAAATTAATGGACTTACTTCAATTGGACTGGTTATTAACATATATTATGGATAAATCTAGTAATTAGGAGAATATAACATTGGCATAAATGTCAAAACGGAGTATTGCAGCAGAATCAATATTGCAGTCGTGTAGCTACCCATAAATATGCTCTCGATTTACTGCAAACTTTTCTTAAGGAGGAGCATTTTTCAATAAACAATGGTGTCAAGTGGCTCTAGGAAGGAAAGAAAGTTATCTATGGTGCTCAACTGTACACTAACACAAGAAACTTATATCCCATCTAATTGTGAAAAAATTTACTAGTAAATATTATAGATGTGAATATGAAATATTAATTATCAGGTTGATTTTCCTTAGTAAGGACTCTATTCATTTATGTACACCACAAAAATATCAATTCAGAGAATAGGTAAAGTGTTTGCAACATAAAACACTTGCAAAGATATCATATCTAGAACACATAAGCCATTTAAAAAAGTGCCAAAAATAATAAAAAGAGAAAATCAAAATGAAAAATGGAGACTAGAACATGAGGGTAACTTCAAAGTAAGGTAACTTCAAAGTAATAAAATGCAATATTCCATCTTATCATTCACCAAGGCAAACAAAATATTCTAGGCACTATATGCAAACCAATGGCTAAGAAGAGAAAGGGTGATGAAGTCTTGTGTTGATGAAGTTCTGGGGCAAGTGGAACACACACACAGAGCTTTGGGGTGGGTACCAATTCATACCACTTACAGAAAGTGGGAGAGTCTACTAAAATTTAGTCAAATGAGCTCTGTGACCCAGGGATTCTACTCTCTGTAATTGTTCTCCTACCTGCAAACCTATTTTTACAAAAGGACACAAATAGGAATGAGTAATCATTGGTGCTCTACCTGTAACAATAAAATCCTGAAGGCAAAATAAACAGTCAATAAAATATTACACAATAATAAAATAAATGAATTTCCATTCCAAAGAATAATAGACATGAATTTCGCATATATAAAGTTTAGCAGGAGAAAAGCAATATGCAAAAACATTTTATTTAAATCTTTTAAAGTGAAGCATTTTAAAAAGTTTCATCTGCATGTATTATAGTTTACTGAATAAATTAATATTGTTACTTTAGTAGGAATACTTAAAAGAAAAAATCACTTTCATCATGGTTGAGAGCTCCCCCCCTCCCAAAAGAATATGTCAGAATGTGTGAGAATTGAGAACCATCTGACAAATGGAAAAGCTGAAATGTTCTTGAAGCTTCATCTAATTCATCTTCTAATGATTAAACAATATTAGAAGAAACTTTTCTTTTCTTCTGTCACCTGGGATTTCATAGTGTAGTTGTTACTTATAAAAAAGAAAGGTGTGCTTGCCAGGTGACAATTTCTTATTCTTGGCTTTACATCAGCAAAACAGAATTATCAAAATGCAAATAAAAGATAGTGAGAGTACTTATGCTGGAATATTTTAGTGGTTTGACCACTCTCCACAGAGTCTGAGTTGGTATTTGACATTGTTCCGTGGAGCTTTTCATGTGAGCATGCTCTGTTCACAATCATCTTGCTCTAACTTACTCTCTGCAGTTGCTGGTACAATCTGTGTGCATCCATCTTCTGACCATGGTCAGTCTTGCTAAGCTGGGTCACAGATAACATGACATCAGTGTTGATGGATGGGCTGCAACTCACTGCCTCACTGCTGTGGATCTTGTCTTGCCATATGAGGTGAAGTCTCGTTCAAAGATAACTGATGAGACTACTCAGGAGACTGGATGGACGTCTTCTGTAAGTTCAACTACTGGGGTCCTAAAGAGGAGAGAAAACCTCATTACTCTGAAGACCTAGAAGCTGATGACACACAGATGAAAAACTTTTCATCCATGCATTTGTCTGAAGTTGGAGATCTATTTTATTTCAAAGATAGCACTTCACCCCATTGTGCTAATACATGTTTTCCTTGTTTATTTGTATACATCAAACCCATATGGTAACTAAACAGGAAGTATTTGTTTTGGGTATGATATTACTATTTTGAAGGGTAGACCATTTATAAGAAAGTTTCTTTTAACTTGTACATTTGCAAGACTTAGGGGAACTGAATTCTTTATCACTGCACATTCTAATGGAATCTCACTATTGCCTATTTCCTGCTGAGTTGGAAAAGAATAGTCTTTTGTTATGATAAAATGCTCTTGATTCTGTGTAGAAAAGAATGGTACAATTCTGTGCGATGCAATTTACTTAACAACTGAGATGAGCCTGTAACTGTTCTCCCATTAACATTGTTGTTTTTCTCTCTTCACCATTTTCTTAAAAGTCCACCTTTAAGGTTTGAATATTTCATACTTGTCTCCAAACAAAATGTGTTGCTTTTTATAAAAATTCACTTATGTCAGTTGAGCTGTTATTCTGGGTAAGGAAATGGGAAGAAAAAAGTCATTTCTATTTTCCCCTAAAGGCATTTTATTCATGAGCAAAGTCTAAATGGCAAAATCGTATTTCTTCTATAACTTTGCTCATGAGGATAAATGTTACTTTACTTATAAGAAATAACAGGTGAGACTGAAAGTTCAGGTTAATTTTGTCCAAGATAAAAATATCCAAGTGAAATAAGATAGGCTTGTTGTTAACATAAATGATTTAAAAAGTTACTTATATAAAATAAATTAGCTATTAAAATGCAAAATAATTTTACTTAGGATACCCATGTTTCTAAATAATAGTAAAAATAAAATAAATTTACATAATATTTCAATAGACTTAGAAAAACAGGAATTATGGATATATACACATATAGGTGAATATATCAGTCTTCCACTTACCAGTGTGTGTATGTTTGGCAGTAAGAAGAGAAAAGATAAGATGGACTTAACTGTTTTTAATATGGTAAAATTAATTTGATGTGGAATATAATCCAAAGAGGTGATAAGGTACATAGGGGATGTTTAGAGACCTGAATGTCTTTACCATTAATTACCCTGTTGTTGACTAAACTTTAAACTTAAGACAGGTTTCTGCCTAACTGTGGGCCTTCCACCTTCCTTTTCTGAGAGGATGTATTTTAGGGCCTATGTAATTGCAAATTTTTCCTCTTTCCCCTTTGAAAAGTAGAGGAATCTCCCTTAAAGCTCCTGGCCCTTTTTATGACTCAGGAAATGACTTTTTAAAGGAACTGGGAATTAATCCTCTTTAGTATAACCATAAGGATGGGGATAGAGGACCTATCTCCCAGTTTCTTTGGAATGTAACAACCTAACCGTGGGTTGCCAAATAACAAAAACAAATTTCTTGATCATAGAAGAAAACATTTGTGGACTCAAATAATAACACGCTCCACATCCTGTTGATGGAAACCTTCCCTTCTAAACTGTTCACCAGTACATTTCTATTAGCTTCTCCCAGCATTTAAAACGCTTGTGCCTACAGTTTCAGTGGAATCAAGGGCAGTTTTTCTTCTTAATACATTGATATTAATAAAGTCTTCCTGGACTGTGTATGGTACAACCTTGATTTGACATAAGCCATTGAGATTTTTTGTTTTAATTTTTTTTGCCATTTGAGATTCTTGTTGTAGTCCAAGCCTAGAGGCCCAACTATGAAATGGAGACAAATCAGGTTTGGCCATTCACCCAGACTACAAATCGTAAAAATAATGATAAAAATCCAAAAAGGAACTTTAATCAATTGGGCCATATTGGGAAGGTAAAGTGAGATTAAATGTTTCAGCCTCACTTCTTCCAGGTACTGAGAGTTCTGGGTTAAAATAAAGGAAGTCAAATGAAAAAACTTAAAAAAAAATTGATTCTTTCTCTCTCGCTGTCCCTCTCTCTTTAAAAAAGATAAAAAGATAAAGGAAGGAAGCAAGCATGGGAAGGGGGGAATGGGAGAGTTCTTGATCAAACTGTTCCAGTGAATAATCATTCCCTAAGTTATTTATCCACAAGGTGGCTCCAGGTGAAGCCATTATCACTGGAAGGTGCTGCTCAAGATTTGTATCTATCAGGCCTCTGACCCTGGAAGGAACCCTGTGGTTCCCATAAGGTGAATGCTCAGCTTAGGGGAGGGAGCTCATCATGAATGTTGGGCCTGCAAGGCTCTGATCTTCCCAGAAGGTCTAGAGCAAAAAATGGAGTTTTAGGCTCCTCTCCAGGAGTTTTAGGCTCCTCTCCTCTCCAATTTGCAAAAGCTGGCAGTCGAATGATCGGCAAATCTTGAAAACACCTTAGGGATTCTTATCTTATACTCAGTTTTAAAGGTAGAAAAGATAGATTAAGTGAATGTAAGGCTAATAAATCTTGTATCATCAGTTTTAGATGTGCACTCCTTAAATGCTAGGCACACCTATGTGCAGAGTTAAGCAGAGATCTAGAGATCTGTAGATAGATAGAAAAGAAATGCAGATAAACTTGATCCTGGTTTCGGTTACCCACTAGACATTTGCAGGCCCAATTGAAAGGTCAACGTTGCTCTTAGCAAAAGAATCTTCTTGTTATTCAGAAGAAAAGTAGGACTTTTTTTTTAATGAAAATGGGTAAGTGGGTTTTGTGGTAAAACAAATTTAATCTTCACATTCACTTAGTGAGGGATTGTGGCAAATTAATTGTGAATTTTGTCAACAATTATTTATCTCTATATTCTTCCAGCAACGGTGTTCCTTATGTAGGTTTGCAACTTTTCTTCTGCCTAAGTCTGGGTTTGCTCTAACCTGAGACAGCTTAGTGAAAGAGGAGAGATGAGCTAGAATTTGGAAGAAAGCTTACTTCTCAAGCTCTTATATTCATGAACAGACAATTAAAGCAGATTCTCAAACAAGTGAGAGAGAGGGAGCAAGACCCACAAAGAGAGTTACCTGACCCACAGACAACCGCAGTGCTGGACAGCACATGCGCCTTTTTACACTTCAGCCAGCTGAATTTCACTTTGGAGAGAGTTGTGGTGCTTCATGACTTGAAGGTCTTGCAATAGAAGGATTTTCAGGTTTAGAGCTTACCTTTAAAGAGCTTGTAGTCTATGAGAAGTAGAAAGACCTGTTGTCAATTTTCGAAATAAAGTGTTTAATCTTAAATATAAAATTGCTTTGACTCTAAGAAAAACAGCTGTGAGAAAGAGCAACATGGAAAGTTACAAGCAGTTATCACTAGAGTGTGACAAGCTCACAGCCCCTTGAGGAACAGGAGGGGAGGGAGTAGGGAGTGCTCTGACCAACAAAGTTCAACTGAGGAACCATCAAAAGACCCTCACTCCAAGGAGGCCCTCCTGCCACACAGGGAGGTCGGGTCTACTAAAGGTGCATTTCTTTAAATGACCCAATAGTGGACAATAAATCCTAGAAAGCATTTGGGAAGCCTGTACAAACCACAGTGCTTGGCTGATAAGGAACGTGGGGAGGGAATTAGCGCACTAGGGGATGAAATGTTGATTGTAACTGATCTGGGTGTGCCTGCTCACCCAGACACCTGTCCTTGCAGACTATCATGAAAAGCCTTGTTTTCCTGGTACCTCTGTCTCCAAGCTCATTCTTTGGGTTTGAGCAGATAAGCATGTTTCTCACACAGTCTTATAGGAAAGACATACATATTTCTTGTATATTTATTATTGGTATTTAATAATGAATATATTTATGTGAATACATGTATATATATATTTTTTTCAAATGGAAGTAAAAGACAAACTCACTTAGAAAATTTACCTTTAAAGATAATAGAGGTAAGGTAGCTTTATTGTTTGCTTGAAAATAAAAATGAATTTGCCAATACACATAAAGGCAAACACCAATATCATAGCTATAGCAGCTCACCTGGCATATTGCAGATTGCCCTGGTGATATTGGCAATGAATTTGCAAGCTAGCAAACCAACAAATGTATAACCACGTAAAAAAAAAAGCAATTTTGATAGTTAGGCAAGTGAGTTTGACAATGTGACAAGGATGTCCTTTCAATGGTTCTTTTTCACTTTTTTCATGGTTATGAAGAAGCTCATTTTACAAGTCTTACCAACGAACAATACTGTGAGGGTGAATTTTAGTTAAAACAATATGAGTCATTCATTTAGCTGGAGCTAAACCCGGGGCTGTGTGAAAGTTAGTCAACCTCATGTATGAGACCCAGCAAAGGCATAGCAACACATAATCTAGGGCAGTCATAGATATGTATCAGAAAGAAGTGGGGAGAGTCAGGTAGGGGAGAGGAGAGGGAAAGGGAATAGGGAGGGAGCTGGGGGATTATTCTGATTTAAGAATATATACATATCAGGGCTGAAGTGATGGTTCGGTGGCTATGGAGCTTGTCTGGTATGCACAAGTACACGGGTTCAAACCCCAGCACCCACGTACACAACTAAGTGTCAGATCAACAAAAGCCATGTGAAAAACTCAATAAAAATTGACTCTCTCTGTCTCTCTCTCCCTCTCTTTCTGTCCTTCTTTGTTTAAAAAAAAACGAATATATACCTATCATATTGTTACTTTATATGGGGGAGGGGAGAGGGAGGGAGAATAGGGAGCAATCTAGGGGGTAAACCTGATTTAAGAATATATGCATATCATATTGTTACTTTGGATCCATTATCATATTTTTAAATTTGGGGTGTATTAGAAGAATGCGTAAATTAACTAGAAATAAATGTGTTTACAAAACATAGAGCTATTAACCCTGAATTATTATGGCTATATTTTAGTTTTAATTGAATGATGTTAATTTACACATTGGTAGTTAAATTATGATATACACTGCTTGCAACAAGTATAAATATAAAATTTAGGATTTTTTTCTTTATTAGCTTATGTAATTGTCTTCCGCAAACGCATTTTCTTAGAAATATTGCAATGATAACTTTAGCATTCTAGATGACTTAGTAGCATAACATTTCCATTGAATATTTCTGGTGTAATTAGATTTTCATTTAGAAAAATTTTTGGTTTATCACAAAAATTAGATTGCTTTACTGATAATTTAATATCCTAATAGGAAACAAAGATGATATTCAAACACAATGACAATGATAATATCATAATAAGTGAGTTGGAAATTTTAATGTATAATTTTCAATGTATTTAAGGAGATTTAATGAAGTTTTAATTACAATCAGAGGTATACTACTTGTGTACCTGATATATGGAGTATGTAATAGCTGTCCCTATATTGTCTTTGTGTTGTAATTGCTCTAACACATGCTGCTTTTAATTATAAAATCTTTTGTTTTGAATTTGATAGCTCTTTTAAGTTTACTCATTTTTATTTAATGTGAAATGAAATAATTGCCTATTGCTATTAATAAAATGTTTTCACTATCAATGCATGCACATTACAAAATATGTATGTTCATTTATGTGTATATAACATTTAGGAACTTATATTAAAAATGGTGGAGTTTCAGGCAATTATGAAAATAAATAAAATGTTCTAACTCCATGCATTCTTGGTATGAAAGACTACTATGCATAATAAAGGAGTAGACTGATAATTTAATTTGGCAGACTTTGTTAAATAGAGATATCATGATAATATAAAATAACCTCAACAAAAATGTAATGATGACCTCTGACTTTGTTTCTGTAATGAGAATTGATTGTTAATAAATATACTCAATTTAAAACAATTATAATCCAGAGTTGATTCAATGTTAAGTGGTTTTCATACATTGTGATAAAGTATGTATCGTGAAGACAAATAACTTCTTAAATTCTCAGAGTCAAAAAGTTGCATTAATCATTATTTATTATATTTTTGGGGAAATTTATTATTTAACTTTTTCCTGGTTGTATTATGAGTTGCTTGTTCATCAATTTAATAAACCCAGCATTTTCAAATTTTATAGAAATATAGAGTTTCAGTTCTCAAAATTATTTTTCAGCAAATCAGAATATCTTGCATTATATAGTGCAAATTGAATCGTATCTTTATGTTCAATTTTAAAGAAATTTTTAAAAATTAAATGTACATGAAATTAGTTTCAACCACTTAATCCATGAATCACCGACCACTTTTGTTAATCCCAGAAGCTCTTAAGAGACTGTTATCACACTTAAAGCTATATCCTAGTGATGGCAATAAAAATTGTGTTGTTACAGTTTTTTATGAATAAAGTGTGATATTATAACTGTAACCTGCTTTTCTAATTTTACTATTGCTTATTAGAAATAATCTGAACTGTAACATAACCTAAAGCTATATAGGTTTTCACTATTTTTAATTTACAAACTAGCTCACATTAACAAAGTAAACCTCAATTTCATAATTAATGTTGATTTCTTTTTAATGATTTTGAAGTTGAAAAGTAGGTTCTCACTCATACTGTCACACTATTCTTTTTTCTTCTTTTGAAATTAATTTGATTCGCTTTTCCTCCATCCTTCCCTTCCTTTCTTCATTCCTTCATTCCTTCCTTCTTTTTTTTTCCTTCCCTTTTATTGAGGATTGAATCTAGGGAAGACTCCATCACTTGGCTACATCCCAAGACTTTCTTATTTTTTATTCAGCGACAGGGTCTTGCTAAAGCGCCAAGCCTGCACTAGAATTGCAATCCCCTGCCTCAGCCTGAATGGCTAGCATTATAGGTATATACCAGCACACCTGCCATGGATCCAGTTATTTGGGGGGTTACAGAAAACCTCAGAATTCTCATTTTGACAGTGTTATGTTTCTTTCTCATCAATTAGAAAAGCCACAGTATACTCTAATTGGAGGTAGAGAGAGATTTTTTCCTAATAAAGGGCACCAGACAGTGAATGGCTGTAGCACAGGCAATTAAGCCAATAGTCTGAGATTGTAAAACTCCTGGTTTAGAAGTTGTTAGTCTTCAAAATTATGATGTAATACACGTGCCAGCTGCTGAGCTGATGGAAGACAGTATAAAGTAAAGGTAAATATCGCCTCACTATACTTTTTCCATGGAAATGCTTAAGCAGTATAACTTAAGTATCCTCACTGTGTCATCTGTGCTGTCTTCTCCCCTTTTCCCTGATAAGTATATTGACACATGTGCATCTTATGCAAAGCAGGAGATGAGAGACAACATCAGAACGCATTTTGTTTCAGAGATCTTCCATTTCACGTGTTGTTTTCTGAGCCCCCAGCAGTGCTTTTTCCCAGTGGTCACAGCCTTGGAACCCTTCTTAGAATCACGATTATTCATGTGTCCACAGCTTAGTTCCCAATGCAGCAATGTTCAGAGGTGGGGTTTTGGGTAGTGGTTGTGTTACAGGGCTGGTCTTCCAGGAAATTGAAACAGCAGAAAGCTACCCTATTCAAATCCTGATTCTCTGAATCAAATTAGAAAGATTTCTAATATGTCACTCAGAGTAATAGGAGTTTATTAGAAGCGGTAGGAAAGGGGGAAAGAGGATACTCTCAAGGGATAAGCTGCCTTCTCTCAGAGAAATGTGGAACAGCACACCTCTCCTGCCCACCAGTTTCATGAGAGGTCTCAAGGAAGTTTCCACAGCGTCCTGCTCAGGTCTACCTCTTGACTTTTCAATAACAGTGGAGTGATATCAGGCTTTCAAGTCCCCACCACTATGACAAGTATAGGACTCTTTGGTCCTTGCTGACCAGTTCAAATTGGAACTTGTTCTTACAGATTTTATACTTAAAGGGAATTAGCTTTATCTCCCTCAGTTCCAGGATTTAGTCCATTTAGGGTCACAAATGTACCCCCTTCAGGGTAACGCAGGTTCCTCTTGTCAGCATTATTTGGTCTGCCTTTGTGGTGGGTTGCCGAATATAATAAATCCTGTCCTTTTAAGCCAGGTAGGTCTGCAGGTAAATTGCTTCCTGGCAAAGAAAGTATGTGAGGGTCATCGCAGTGGGCCCATCATATAGAATTATTTATTTCCTTAACCTCACCTTCTCACTACTCACACCTGTCCGTCCCTGTCAAATGGATTATGAGGTCTCTAACCTCATCATTGGATTAGAGAAACTAGGCAGGTAGGCCAAGGTTGGGGGAAGTAGATCACCAGGAATATGCCCTTCAGGGTTAACTATTGTTTGTGGCTGCCCTGAGCTGAACAACTTTCCCATGCCAAACCCTTCCACCATGATGCTTCTGCTTTGGGGTGAGATGACCATGGACAGAAAACTCTGAAATCATCAGACAAAATTAATCTTTGCTACTTTAAGTTTTTCAGATATTTGTCATAGCAATATAATGCTAACCCAACAAGTTCTACATGTCATCATTTAAATGTTTCAGTAAATACGAACCAAGTGTTGATAGTTTTCAATAACTACATTGTGAATTGAAAGTATACCTTATTTCAGTTGCTTAACACTGCACAATGGTATGAATTAGAAATGGTTTGAGTGTGACCACTAAGGGCTCATGTGTTGGAAGCTTGCTTCTCACTGTGGTAGTACTAAGGATGTAGGAGATTTTAAAGCTGGGGTTTAGTGGGAGAACACTCCATCAACAGGATATGCACCCTCAGAAAGGACTGATAAGGGCTCCAGGCGTGGCTCAGCAGTTACAGTGCTTGCCTGGCATGCACAAGGATGCGGGTTCGTACTCCAGCACCACGTACACAACTAAGTGTTGGAGAAGCAAAACACTTAAGAATAAAAATTTATGGTGCTGGAGCAGCGGCTTGGCGGTTACAGCACTTGCCCAGCATGTGTGAGTATACGGGTTCAAACCCCAGCACACACATGCACAGCTGAGTGTCAGAGCAATGAAAGCCATGTAAAAAACGCAATAAAAAATTGAGTCTTTCTCTCTCTCTCTCTCTCTCACTGTCCCTCTTTCTTAAAAAAAAAGACTAAATTTTTTTTCTCTCTTTCTCTCTCACTGTCCCTCTCTCTTAAAAAGAAACAAAAAGAAAAAGAGAAAAGAACTGAGGAGTCTGAGTCTTTCTGGCTTCTGACTTGCAATGTGTTACCTAATAAATTCTATTTGCCATTAAGCCCGAGCTTAGTTGTTGCAGAAACTATGCAACTCACACTCTAGATTGATGAACTGAACTAATCAAGTATTTTCCACTCTAGATTGATGAACTGAACTAATCAAGTATTTTCTTCTTTATAAAGTTATCTAACCTCAGGTGTTTTATAGTACTGATATATAAATGAATACACATACACATCCAGTAAATATCATTGTGTTTTATTGTTGCGGTACATGGGATTGAATAGGTCCATCCCCTTCAATTATTCTATCTCCTCACATTCACATTCTTGTATCATGGGTATCACCTAGGAGACAGCAGGTGTGCTAAGACATCCCTTCTATGATTGTTACAAAAGAGTGCAGCTTCTGTTTTCTTTCTTTCATTGTTTGACATTCTTTTACTCTCTTTTGTATTGCTTACTCTAAAGGAAGCCATATGTAGCTCTGATCAGAAATTCAAATGGTTAAGTTTGGAATTAGACCTTTTGAGGCTTTCCAAAAGACAAGTGTGTTTGGAAAGATGAACTCCTAGACTTAAGCCTTGAGATTATCATACCCTTGGCTGACATTGAACCTGAAATATTCAAGTGAACAATGCTGTTTCACAGACCCATGCACAGTGCGAGACAATAAATATTGTTTCAACTGACAAATGTTAGAGTAATTGGTAATCAGAAGTAGCTAAATCATTTAATTACTTTTACACTAACAAAAATATTAAATTTCAGTTGCAGTTAATTATAATAAAGATGCCTTTTTTCCCCCAATCCAGATTAATAAACCTAAGACTATGGAATATCAATTATGTATTACTATCTGAGGCCTGCCCATTTAGAATAAAATAATTGTTCCAGTTTTACCCAAGAAAAAATAATGTGCATGATGTAATAATTTTTAAACGCTTTAATTAAAAATGCTATGCAATTTTAGATGGCAACGTCAACGGATTTAATTTAGTTGCATCCAACTTAATTATTTTCTTACTAAAGTGAAATACTTTAAAGAGAGAATTTATCATAGTAGAAGATATGGAAGATATTTTCTATTGATATAGCAAATTCTACTGACATCTGAGAAGGGAGATTTTAAATCAGGGCCAGCAAAAATGGAATGTGAGTCCAGGGGTCACAACATGTAAGCAAAGTCTTAATCCAGTAAAGAAGCAGGTGACTCAGGGTTTAGCTCCAGGTGAAGGGGAGAGCATTGACTGAGAAAGAAGTCAATACTATCTCTGAAAAAAATTGATATGGCATTTTTTTGAGTGGTAGGTTGAAGGGATTGGAATATGTTCTGGAAAATTTATGACAATTTATTTACAGCATTTCTTTCTTTTGAAAGAGACTCTTCAATATCTCCTGCTTCTCAATACAGCTGGCTTTTATGGTTAATTTGATTAAGAATAGGCACGTAAGAAAAGGTACATTACATGCATCATAAGAGTGGGAGAGTAAGAATCTCATTGCAGTTTTGATTTGTATTTACCTGATTCCTAAGGATGTTAAAAACTATTTTCTATGTATTTATTGATAATTTGTATTTCTTATTTTGAGAAATATGCTTCAATAATTTACCCATTTTTGATTGGGTTGATTCTTTGACATTAAGATTTTTGACATATATATGTGTAGTAATTTTTTTTTATTTTAATTACCTTTTGGAAGAGTAGATGGCAAAGATTCTCTCCCATTCTGTAATCCTCACTTTGTTTCCTTTGCTGTGAAGAATTTTTTATCTTATTTTGTTTTGTTCTGTTCTGTTTTGTTGTTTTTTAATTTGATACTTTTCTGCCTATTGATTTTTGGCTTTATTTTTTGAGCTCCAGATATCTTATTAAGGAAGTTGTTATCTGCTCAAATATTTTGAAAGAATGTTGAACCTTGTTTCCTGTAGTAATTACAGTATTTCAGGTCTCACTTCATTTCAAATGTCAATCATCAAGAATAGAAATAAAAATAATTGCTGATGAGAATAAGGTACATTCATGCATTGTTGGTGAGAGTGCACATTAGTACCACCACTTTGGAAAACAGTATGGCAATTTTTCAAGATGAAACAAGAGTGTAGAATGAAAGTTGATTCTCTGCTTCTACTGTTGGTGGGGTTTGTGTAATCTTCAGGTCTCTGGAGCTGTGAAGGCCCATTTTAGATTAGCAGCTAATCAGAGCAGGGGACGCCTCCTAGATTCAGTTCTGAGAATTACAGTAGGCAAAGTTGAATTCACCACATTATTGAATGTCAGATTGCTGCTCTTAATTGTGGACTATGCCGTCTAGTGTCACACAAGATTCCCCAGCAGCTCACTGCTAGTTTCACAAATTCAAAATAACAAACTCCTATAGACAATAAGAGATAGCAAGAGTGAATGGAGTAGAATTTATTTAAGTGAGAAGAAAAGAGATAGAAATTCTGCCCTGTTAGAGGTTACTGTTTAGGTGTGCTAGACTAAGGACTTATGTGGTTTATGGTGCTAGCATTGATTGAAACCCGTGGTAAACAGGTATTGGAAAAATACCAAGGTAAAAATCCATGTTAAATAAGTATTGAAAAAGTACCAAAGCCCATGGCCTTCTACTCAGCTCTGTCTTTTTAGCCCTTTAGTTTGAACTTTCCTATAACTTCCATTTGGGTAAATCCCCAGTTCCACTTTCCCTGCCACTTCAGGACAAAGGAGTTGACTGGAGTGTTCAGAGTGTTTCCACAAATGATTTTCTAAGAGCGGACTTTGCATTTGGAAATAAAAACAAAAGCAAAATAAAACTTAATTGGAGGCCCATAACCCTCAATTTCTGAACTTTGACCAACTAGTCTATCTTATTTAAAAAGACTAGAAATGAAACAACCTTATGACCCATTCATTTGTATTTATCCAAAAGAACTAAAATTAGTATACCATAATGATTATATATACCAGTTTTATAGCACTTAAATTCACAATAGCCAAGTTACGGAACTAACCTAGTTGCCCATCTAAAGATAATATGTTAAAAAATGACATATATACACAGTGGAGTTTTATTCAGTTATAAGCAGAAAAAATAATTTGTCTTTTGCTGGATGTAAGTTGGTGCCCAGACAACCAGGCCTGGCCATCTTATCTAGGGCTGCTGTAGAAATAGTCTTTGCAGGGCTCTGCAATTTTAGATCTTCCTCTTTTGGGCTTCTTGGACTGATTCACTGTAGTCAACCTCCTGTTTCCCAGCTAAGCAACAGAAAATGAAAGCAAGGCAAACATGAATGAAATTGGGACTTGAATTTGACCAATAGCATTAATGGTTTTTCAAACCCTTATTAGCATTTGGACCAATAACATCAGTACATTGACAAACTCTAATTAGCATAAGTTTGGACCATTAATCATAACTTAAGTGCTGTGTAAACCCCAGGAGGAGGAAGTCTGTTATCCAGGTGACCTCTTGTGCATGGCAAGAGTTTTGTTTCCTTATTCTTCAATAAATCATTCTTCAGTTCATTCATCCTGATCTGTGGATTTCAGTCTTCAAATTCACAAGACAAGAATTCAGAAGGAAGAAGAAATGGATGCAGAGCTGCTGAAGTCTATTGTAACACTGGAGGGCACTGCCCTGATTAAGAGCTGTATCACTACCAGCTGCAGAGACCTGCACATAGAGCAGAGCCCATGGGCTGTCAGAAGCAGAGGAAACTCTAGACTCACCAGCCAATGGAAGAGGTGAATCATGTTTTGCCCCAAAACTTCCATTTCAGATGGAAGGGGAGAACATCATGCTAAGTGAAATAAGTCAGACTCAAAAGTCAAGAGCTGAATTCTTCTCTCTTATCCAGAAGATAGAGAAGAAAATTAGGAAGAAAAAGTGGGGTCTAATGAAAATAGAAGAGAGAAGAGTGGAATAGAGGAAGGGAATCAAGAGAGAGGAAGAAGGGAGGATCAAAGCAAGAAATTATGGAATGGAATGAACCAAATAATGCTACTTGTACATATGAATATACATGATGAAGTCCACCTTATGTATACCTATAATGTACTAATGCAAAAACTAATGAATAAATACAAGGAAAGCAAGTAGTGGAGAAGAAGGGAACCACAGGGATGAGGTGGGGAGGGCAAGGGCAAATATTGACAATTGAAGTGGAGGAAATCAAGTTACGTGCATTTACAAATAAGTCCAAATGAACTCCATTATTATGTATAACTATAATACGCTAACAAAAATATGAAAAAGAGTGGGGGAGTAGGAAAGGATTAGCTTTTCTGCCCTTTTCCCTCATTCCAGTTTCTGTCTGACTCATTGCTACTTGGATTATCAAATATGGGCAATTTTGAGTACATATATTAAGTGGTTAAATGATATAATTAAATTATATACTTTATTTGATGTCATGGATGCTGTGATTGATTACTGAAATAACTAATAACTGTCAGTTTAAAGATATAACCCAGAAAATGTTACAGGTCAGTACTGATATTGGCCCAGGGAGGGAAGATGGGCTACAGTACTCGCTGCTCCAGACACGTTTGGACTCACATTAGTAGGAAAATATCTTATTCAAAGGCAGCCTTAAGGAAAATAGAAGGAGCTTATGCTTTCAAAAATTCCATCTTTGAAACCTCTGAAGTGAAACAAAGCTTTTAGAGGAGCAGGAAGCATACACATGTGACTTAGCCACCTGGGCTATGCAAGCCTGTGTTGGTGGCGGTTTCCACTCCCATCTTCCTTAAGCCCTGTTTTGGGATGGGAAGCCCTATGCCTTCCATTCTCAACATGAGGAAGTTGTTCTTAATTTCAGAGGTCCCCTCCACCCCCGAATTCATTGTGCTTCAGATTCAAATCATAGCTTTTAACAATATTTCAATAAAACTCATAATTGGAATTTTCCTAGTATTGAATAGAAATGAGAGGAGACCAAAATATCAATTCCTGTTTCTCTGATGGTAATATTAAAAAGAGAATGTTTCAAAATAGAACAAACAATGCTTAAAAAAATCAAGTTAATGAAGTAAAATTTAAAATGTATGGTTTAATAGGGAAAGCATCTTGATGGTCTCTTTTTAGGAACATGAAAATAAATTTGAATTTACACAGGAGAAAGCAAGTAGCTTGAAAACATAATCAAAACACCTCACTTCCTCCTAATTTTCAAGGGCTAATTGATATCTAAAAATAGAGCAACATAAAAATCACAATTTTCACAAAAAGGATTGCATTTCTATTCTTATATCTATCCAGGGATTATGCCATGAAAAATATGTAATTTAATCAATCTACACATATACTATAGTCAAAATCTTTATACACACTCAAAATTGTGTGAAAAATTTTGTCAAATAATACCTTACATTTTTATAATATATTTCATTTAAGAAATTCTGTACACTTTAGCAAAAATTTCAGTAATTATGATAGTGATGATATACACCAATTCACAAGAGATACATTTTGAATATTTTCTTTATTTGAAAAACTACTGACCACAAAAGGAAAAAAATCTCATGTTTTTCCTTTTTCTCTGTTTCTTTGTTAAAAACACACCCAAGAAAATTACTTTTTCAAGAAACTCTATTTTTATGTGGCCTGTAGCATCGTTTCTGGAAATCAATATGCTTCTAAAATAACATAATTCAATTTGTTAGCTGCAGAAATTAAATATTTGTAAGAAGCATTTCATTGCTCTTGTAAAATAAAAGAATGTGAATACATATCATAATAATAAAATAAATTGACTGTAAACAAAGAGTAATATCTTTAGATACTGATAAATATTTTTAACTAATCACTTCCATTTTAAATATAAAATTTGATAATTTCACATAATATTTCATGAATGGTACTACTCAAAAGAAAGTGTCTCTAGAAGCAAGTCTTATGCATGCATTCAGTAAGCACATTAACAAACAATATAACAATTGTTAACAGTTTCTGTATATGCTCAGATATTTCCTGAACTATAAGGTGGCCATTTTATTGTGCACAAATTCTTACAGTGGTTTTCTTCATTATTGTAATTCACTGTTAAACTCTTCAAAGTCCTCCTCCCTGGTGGATGAGTAATTATAACTGTTGTAGCTCTACACAAGGGAGTCTTCTCAATAGCAAAAATGAAGTAGGCTATTACAATATTAATATAAAATGGCATAGATGATTGTCAAATGCATTACACAAACAAAATAAAGGTGTCTCTAAAGGCCACACACCTACTACATGATTTCATTTAGTACATTCCAGAAAATTTATAGCAGAATACAGATCAACAATTGCCAGCAGCTGGGAAGGGAGCTATGGTAGACTGGAAAGGGCCATGAGGTGTTTCTTGAGGTGATGGAACAATTGTGCACCTTAACTGTGGTGGAAGTTACACAACTACACATTTGGCATAGGTCACTGGACTACACACCATGAAGTGTAAACATTGGTGATATGTAATTGTCACAATTTTCTTTTTATTTGCAATTGACACCTGTATTTCACCTTAAACATTTATTGTTTCTTTAAGTTGTGAACATTCAAAATGCTCTTTAATGTCATTTTGAAATATGCAATTAATTATTGTCAGTGTAGTTATCCCATTGCGTTGTAGGACATTAGAAGATACCCTTTCTATCTAATTGCAGAAGAATCATTTTTCAAAAATTGGGGTTTTTTTTGGTTATTGCTAATATAAAACAAAAAAAAATCTTTGTAGGTCCATTCTTAATGATTTTTTCCTAAAAACATTGTCAAAATTAAAATACCATTCTTATAAACATACAGAGTTTAAATAGTATTGAAATTATTTAAAATGACAAAAGTATAAAGACTAATTGATAATACAATTGCTCAGTTCCATATTTGAAAGAATTAAATTGAATGCATAGGAATATAAAATGTCAGTCTTGAAGCTATTATGATTTTGTTTGCTTTGAGGACAGAAGCAAAATATCCAAAGTAGTAAGGGAAAGTAAAAATGCTGTCATGCAACACTTCAAAGTAGGTAACCCATTTGGCAAATCCAACTGATTTAAAAATAAGCACTACATATACCCAAAATATACTTTCACACTGTTCTCTATTTTTCATTTTAGAGCTGCTTACATTTATTTGTGAATAGGCACATTTCCAGAGTGGAAAATGAATCCAGGTTCGTAATGTTCTAAACATCTTAAAGCATGCATGTGGGTGATCTTGGGTAAGCATTTTGGATGGCTTCAATAAAATTCTCTCCTAATTGATAAGTTTTAAATAATAATGGGGAAAGAGAAAAATAATTGGAAAGTAAATGAGTTTACTTTATAAAACATATGTTATTAAGTTATTTTCACCTGATACTTCAGAACTATGATTTTATATATCATCTCTGAGATATTACAAGGTAAACAGTAATTGTAAAGTTTTTTTTTTCATTGAGAACCAAGCTATTTTTGGTATTAAAATTAGAGATCAGAAAAATTATCTTTCCTGTCTTTATAAAAAGCAAATTGTACAATTCAGTGAACTATATGCTTAACCACATTCTTACAGTAAATAAGCTTCATGGAGAATTTCTTGCATTATTTCTTAATTTGAACTGATGGTAAAATGCCAATATGTGGTTCAGATAGAGCAAGTCTAAATGGCACCAATTCAATTCCAAACATCGACCCTGCAGAGAGATTTTCTTAGGTCAGAATATATTATAGATATCTCAGAACAATTAATGGTTTCAGTAATCTTCCACTAATATTCTGTGATTATAATTTTCTCTGTTGAAATTTTATAAAATAGATGTTCAAAAATTTCTATTCTGTATGTATTATATGCCTATAATCTATTACATATCCCAATGTACTTGTGAACACCTAACACAAGTTCCTTCATTCAAACAGCTCTTATTAAAATGAAAGTAGGAGGAGTCTCCCCAGAGTGGCTGTAGAAGCTTCCAGTCGCACCCTTGGAACCACCTTATGACTCAGCTATCCCACTCCTGGGTATTTTCCTAAAAGAGCTAGAATTGGCATACTGCAGAGATACAACTACATCAATGCTTTTAGCAGATCAATTTACAATAGTTGAGCTATGGACCAACCCAGAAACTCCTCACTGGAGTGGATTCAAAAACTGTGGTACATATATACAATGGAATTCTACTCTGCTATTAGAGAGAACAATACCATGGCATTTGCAGCCAAGTGGATGGAGATGGAAAAAATTATGCTGAGTGGACTACCCCAAACTCAGAGACTCAAGGGCAGAATGTTTTCCATCATCTGTGGAAGCTAGAACAAAATCTAAGACAGATTGAAAGTTAGTTAAGCTAAAAAATAAACTCAACATAGGTAAAATTTTACATAAGCTGGGGGAAACATAACTGTGAATCTGAGGGGACAAAAGTGGGGGATAAGGAGAGGAAGAAGATACTAGGGGGGTTGTCAATGAAGTTGGAGGGAGGGATTGGGGGGTTATCAAATAGTAGCCCAACTACACATAGGCAGCCAAGGAGGATTAGAAAATTCAAAAAGTAATGCACATGTGTAGGCTTAGTTCTATCTATAACAAGGATGTAAAGCAAGGGAGACATGGGAGCAGCGAGTGGTCAAAAGGAGACACCCTGGACGAGGAAGGCCTTAACTTACTTTGTCAATATCCACATAGGCATGATTATGTAACAATGATTTCCTCCAATATGTAAGACTATTTCAAATGAAGAAAAAAATGAAAGTATGAATGAAATAACCAAATAAACAACCATAAAACTAAAAGGAAATTATTAGTGTAGGCACATAATTAAAATAGGATGTAATTCAGATGTAATTCAGGACAACTGAAAATTGCTTGAGGTTAATGATTCGAGAGCATCTTTTTGAGGATGCAACTTATATGAATAAGAAATATGAATCACAAGAAAGACTAGTAATACAGCAACAGAGAAAGAAAAGAGGAAGTATTCAGATAGCAGAATGTTTATCAATAAAGTTCAAGTCACAGAGATAAGAAAATAAAAGGTAAAAGTAAGCATGATAAGAAGATATCAGAGGGCTTGGAGCAGAGGCTCAGTGGTTCCAACACTTGCCTGGCACATGCGAGGACGCTGGTTTGAACTGCAACACTTGTGTGCACAACAAAGTGTCTGAGCAATGAAGACCACATGAAAAACTAAATAAAATTTAATTATTTCTCTCTCTCAATATCCCTCTCTCTTAAAAAAAAGAGAAGATATCAGTTGACTTGTGGACAGAAACTTTAGGAATATTTGAGCCAGGTTAATAAGTTTATTTTTAAGTTATTGAAGACGTTTAACCAGAAGAACAAATTCTAATAACCATAGGTCACATAAATCTGATGTAAAAGATAAAATGCCAAATAAATAATTTCAATCAACAATGATTACAACATAAACATATTTGTTGAGTAAATAGTACAATAAATTGTATATGATTGTCACTCTTGAAGTAGTCTTTCACTCGTTGTATCTTTGTTTTAAAAAACAATGTTAAATTAAACATATTATGCCATCAGAACACTGGTTTAAAAATACAGTAGACGTGGTCAGTTTCTAACCTGATAATGTTTACTGTCTATTAAAGATGACATAAAGAAAGACATGCAGTACAACTCACTAGAAAACTCACTGCATTGCAATTTCCCAGGGTAATTGTATTGTTTTGCATTTGGAGGGTGTCAGTGGAAAGCATGTATAAGGGTATATATATATGTATAATACATATTATATATATATATATATAATCAGGAAGGCATAAATCTCTTTGTCAATTCATGATATAGTTTGGTTAACATTTCTTTGAACCAGATCTCTAGAAAAAGCAGAAAAAGAAAGAAAGAAAAAAAAAAGCCGAACTAAAATGCATGCAACAGTAAACTCGTCTACACAGAAAAGCTTAAGACGTCAAATAAAATAAAAAGACAAAAAATAAGAAAAGGTGTTATAAAAAGAGTCAAGAAAAAGTATACAGGAGAAAGGCAAAGGAGATCCACTATGCATGTAACAGAAGTTGGTGGAAAGCAAAACTAAATTAGTGAACCACAAAAATATTTAAATGATGCTTTTTCTTGCTGTCCAAGAGAAAATACAGATGGCAAGTGGAGGGCTTTGGAGTTGTAGAGGAGAATGAATGACGCCCAGTCAGCAAGCTGGGCCTTAAGGCATTAAGATCAAGTGGTCAGAGGAGACCTACCTCTTCTCCCTTTCCATCAAGGAGTCTGAAATCATTGATGTCTACGTCTAGGTATCCCTCAAGAAGGAGATTCTGAAAGATCTTAGTACAAAAGCAAACCAATGATGACCAGTGAATTAAGTTTAATTTATTTTATTGGTATAATGCACCTGAGATTAATCTGTGCTGTTGTATATTAATATTTTAATATTCTGTTTCTTTTCTGTTGCTAAGGAGCCCTCCACTGTGTAGAGGTACTACAGTTTACTTACTCATTCATCAGGAAATAGAACTTTGAAGTGTTTTGCAGTGTTTTGCATTTCTGAACAAAGCCACCAGAAGCAACTTGCCATGGCTGGTATTAAACTTGTGATCTTTGCACTCAGCCTACAAAGTCATTGGGACTATAGGTGTGTGCTACATTGCCTGGCTAGATTCTGCAGTTTGACTGGTCTGGTCTTTATTTTCTACGAATATTGAAAAGATAAAGAAAGTCTCCATTTTAAACTTCTTTTTAATATCTTACTTGAAGTCCTAGCTGATGCTCCATAAAATTAAATCAATGTTACACAGATTTGGAAGAATTAAATAAAGTGGTTTTTTTTTCACAAGTTGCATGATAAAATAGAAAATTTTAAAGACTTGACAAAAATTTTTCTGAAACAGTAAGTAATTATATTAGGGTTATATGATACAAATTTTTATAAAAATGTCAATACTTTTCCTATACAAAAGCAATAAATCAGAGAAACTTGAAATAAAAAAGAATATTCTAAAATGAAATACTTAAGTATTTATGTATTTAATAAAGTATTTACAAAATCTATATATGGAAATATTAGAAAACTGATGAAATATATCAAAAGGGACTTAAACAAATGATAAGGAATTCTATATTCATGGATAGGAGAACTCAATATGGTTGAGAAGCCAGTTTTTACAGAATTGATCGGTATATTAAATAAATTTAAAAAAAAGAAATCCCAGTGTGTTGTAGAACTCCAAAATTGATTCAAATATCTGTAAGAGAAGAAAAAGACTCAGAGTATCCAAAACATTACTGAAGGGTCCAAAACAAGTTACAGGACTGACAATACCAGACTTAAAGATACACTGTAAAGCTACAGTGATTAAGACAGTGTTTTCTTGAGGAAAGAATAGATGGATCAACAAATAAGAAGAGAGAGCCCAGAAATACACATGCATCAATATGGTCAACTGTCCTTTGACAGAGTTTCAAAGGCAATAATATGGAGAAAAAAATTAGATGTTTTATCAACTGGTACAGGGCCAACTGGACATCGATACCAAAAAATTAATCTAGACATAGACTTTATATCTTTCATGAAAATAAGCCCAAAATGGGTCACAGAACTAAGAGAAACTACAAAACTATAAAATTCCTAGGAGATAATACAAGAAAATAACCTAGATGATCTTGGGTTCAATGATAACTTTTAGGTCCAGTGCCAAAGACATTATCCCATGAAAGAAAGGATTGATAAACTATTCTTAACATTAAAAATTTCTGCTCTAGGGGCTGGAGCAGTGGCTCTGCGGTAATGACACTTCACTGCATGCAGGAGTACATGAGTTCAAACCCCAGCACCATGTACACTACGAAGTCTTGGAGCAATGAAGGCCGCATGAAAAACTAAATAAAATCAATTCTCTCTCTCTCTCTCTCTCACTGTCTCCACTGTCCCTCTCTAACAACAACAATAACAACAACAAAAATGTGCTCTAAAGGAGTGAATGAAAAATAAGCCATAAACTGGAAGAGAATATTTGCAAAAAAAGATCAGATAAAAGATTGTAATCCAAATATGCAAAGGTCTCTTATAACTCAACAACTAGAATGGCTACACACACGTACACACACACACACACAAACACAATTATAAAACTGGCCAAAGATCTTTATGGACACTTTAACAAAAAGATATGCAGATGTCAACAAGCACATGAAAAGATACTATACATTTTGGGTCATTAGAGATTGCAAATGAAAACAAAGAGATAACTATTTCAAATCTATGCAACTAGTCAAAATCCAGAGCATTGTCAACACCAAAGCCTGCTGAATTTGGGTGCAAATTAATCCCATTCATTGCTCATGAGATGCAAAATGATAAAGCTACTTTGGAAAGATGGTTGGGCAAATAATGACAAAAGTAACTTAATTCTACCATACTACCCAGCAATTATTCATCTTAATATTCACCCAAAAGACTTGCAACCGTATGTAAATGTACACACACTCACATATACACACACATATACAATACAAGGATATTTATAGCTATTTTATTTGTAATGGACTACATTTGAAGATAATTGAGATATCTATTAGTAGGTGAATGGGCAAATAAACTGTGGTATATATAGATCAGGAAATATTAGTGAACATTTAAAAACATTAGCTACCAAGGCATGAAAATACATAAAGGAAACTTTAGTGCAAATTACCAATGAATGAAGCCAATATGAAAGAGTTACATTCTGTATAATTCAAACTGCATGGCATTCTGAAAACTGAAAAAATATGAAGCTAGTAAAAATATCATTGATTTATAAAAACAAAAATTCAAAAGGACTGGGGATATAGCTCAATGGTAAAGCACTCCTGGATCCCAGATGTGCATATATTAGTGATTTTCTGGGGTTGTGATACAGCTCAGTGATAGAGAACTTGACTAGCCTGTATGAGAACCTGGATTCAAAGCCCAGTACTGTAAAAACATACTAATAGAGCAAAATAAAAACAACGGTTTTCAGAGTTTAGGTGATAAGAAAGAGATGTCTAGGAGAAGAATAGAGAATTTATAAGGTAGTGATACAACTCTGTATGATTTTGTATTGTTTAATACCTATTATTATATATTTGTCAAAGCCCATAGAATGTATAAAACCAAGAGTAAGCTCTAATGTGAAATTCAAACTCTGCATGATAGTTTTATAACAATAAAGATTAATCACTGGTAACCCATATACCACACTGGTGGAAGGCAGGGACAATGGGAGGAGACAACGTGTGTGGTACAGAGCCCAGTGGGAAATACCTGTACCTTGTACTCAAGAACGTTGTTTTAAAAAATAAAGTCCTGGGGCTGGAATGGTGGCTTGGCAGTTACAGAGCTTGCCTGGCATGCACAACAATGTAGGTTCAAACCCCAGCACAACTGTACACAATGAAGTGTCAGAGCAATCAAAGTCACATGAAAAACTAAATAAGACTGATTCTCTCCATCTCTCTCACTGTCCCTCTCTCTTTAAATAAATATAAAATCATTTTTTAAAATATATAAAACTTATTATTCATGCTGTAACATGAAAATAATTTAAAATTCAGAGGCAAAATTCTTGATGTTCCTGTATATTAACAACTTGTAAGTATCTGGTCCACAAAGAACTTAACCTTATTTCTACATATCACTTTTCACTGAAATTAAACAAGGTTCTAGATTCTCTCCTCTCTCTCTCTCTCTCTCTCTCTCTCTCTCTTTCCTTCTCTCTCTTAAAAAGAAAAGAAAAGAAAAGAAAAATGAAGGGGAAAAAACACTGGCAGGAAGACAGCCACACTGTTACTCTCCTCCTTGAGAGGATCTACTCTCCCTTAGAGAATCCCCTTTTGTATTTTCCTGTCCCTTCTAATAAATTCATGCACATTACTCCTCCTAGCAACATGTCTGAAATCTTTCTAACTTGATTGTAAGAGTTGGGATTTGGGAGGGGGTCTTCATCCTGACTCAGTTTCCCAGAAAGCTGCAGCCCTGTAGCATTATCATAGAGTGCAGTGCACTGGTAACTTGGGTTATTTCAGCCCAGTTAACATGACAGTCATTAGAGAGGGTGATACACCAGTAATGAATTCTGTATGATGTTCACATGGTTCAGGTCCCTCCAGAATACATTGTACAAGAGGAGGGGTGGGCGTCAAATGAAGCCTTGAGGACAAAACTAAGTATATGCTATTTTCCAAAATGTGAAAGTACCATTTATTTCTGTTATTCCATCTTGGTATCGATAGGCAATGACTCATTTTCAATAAAAGGACACACAAAAACAGAGTCCGTGGGTTTTTTTTTGTTTTGTTTTGTTTTTGTTTTTAAGAGAGAGGGACAGTGAGAGAGAGAAAGAGAAACAATTTTTATTTAGTTTTTCACAAGGCTTTTATTGCTCCAAGACTTCTATGTGTACATGGTGCTGGGCTTTGAACCCCCATACTCGCACATGCCGGGCAAGTGCTGTAACCGCCAAGCCACCACTCCAGCGCCCAGAATCCATGTTAAACATAACAAAGATATTACATATGGTGCACTGAGGAGCCTGGGGCTGTTGTTTGATCTAGCTGTCACTGTTCTACTGCTTTGGTCATATTCCAAGATAATCTGTTTTCCTTGTTTCAAGGGTTATACTGGTAAAGTAAATGGGAATAGGATGGGTGTCCTCTTTTGAACAGATATTCAGCTTGGCATTAGTCTCTACCACTCTTGCAACAACATGGTATCACTTTGACTTACTGTGTTGTTCAGGGTGGAGCAGTTTCAGGGTCTTCCCTTCGTCTTCTCCCCTTTGTGATAGCATTTGTTCCACAGTCTAAGGATCAAAGGCAGCACCTGTCAACTTAAGTCATTTGTGAGAGTCACATGTTTGGGGGACTGTAACGTGACCACTGTATGCAGTGGACCATCTGCGAGCCACACTGAGGTTAGGGAATTGTTCATTTTTAGCCTACCTGCATATGCTCCTTCTAAAACAGCAGCCAATAGTTATCGATGTGAATTTAGACTGCACCAAGAGATCCTCAGTGTGTTAAAATATTTCATTTTCTCAGTAATACTGAATAATGACTATGAGTCATGGAGAAGGATTTGGACATTAATTGTTGTATGTATTTGCCACAGAAATCCAGCATTCTTTTTCCTTGGGGTACACCTTCTTCTGCAGAAAATGGATTCTGTATCTGAAAACTAGATCAAGTCCAGAATATACACAAAGGATCATGGCTTTTGTTGGGACAATTGCCTTTGACCTATAACTATCTACCTTTGATTGTTTTGGATATATTAATTGAGAAATAGCCTTGCTCTGTTGGTCTGTCATACTCCTTAAGAATCCTTGTATGTACCAAGTATTTCCATTGGTATAATCGATCAGGCCCTGTGGCCACCCTCGTATCACTCTGGACTTTTCCCTCATAGATTACCTTGTTTTTCTTTTTTAAAAGAGAGAGGGATAGTGAGAGAGAGAGAGAGAGAGAAAAGGAGAGAATGAATTTTGTTTCTTGAGTTTTTCATTTGGCTTTTGTTGCTCAGACACTTCGCAGTGTATGTGGTGCTGGGGTTTGAACCCCGTCCCTGCGCATGCAAGGCAGGCAACAAAAGTGCTGAAGCCGCTCTCCAGCCCCCAGGTTGTCTTCTTTTAAGGTGACTAACATCTTAAAAAGTAAAGGTAAAAAACTCAGCAAATCACTAGGAATGAAAAAATTAAAATCCATTAACTTTTTTTATTATTATTCTGTTAATGTGTAGCAGTATATTTCTAAACACTAGACATGCAGAACAGCAGAGAAAAGTCAATATTCATACATTCTACAAGGAACATCAGGGAGGAAGAAAAAGAAGACAACTTCCTGGAGCAGTAAATTTGAACGAGTCATAAACTTAAGTTTATGATTCTGAATTTGTGGATAGTAAATTATAGATAATATTTGTGGATAGTAAATTATAGATAATATTTTTACATGACATTTTATGAACATCATGTTTAATCTTCATGAGTTGGTAAGATAACATATATATTTATTATATTATTTTTGTAAATGAAAATGTTATTTAACTATTTTGTACAATTAGCTGATTAGCTAAATTGTCCAAGTAAACTTTCTTTTTTTTTTTTTAAGAGAGAGGGGCAGTGAGAGAGAAAGAGAGGAAATCAATTTTATTTAGTTTGTCATGAGGCTGTCATTGCTCTGAGACTTCTCTGTGCATGTGGTGCTGGGGTTTGAACTCGCGTACTCCTTCATGCCACGCAAGCACCCCAAACTCTGAGCTCCAGTCCTGTCCAAGTAAACTTAATAATGTTCTTTCTTTCTGATTAAAATTTATTTTGAATTTTACTGCTGTAGTTAGTTTTATTTGCTTTATTTTTCCACAGTGAACGTTGTAGATAAGATTTATATTCTGAGCCATTTTGAAGCACTATATTCTATTAGGGAATATTATTATGTAAATTAATATTTATCTACATTCTTCAGAATTTTCTTGATCTTCTTAACATATATTCTTATTGCTAATTAGTATGTGTAGTCATGTTTCTAGATCTACAACTTGCTTTCAAAATGACCTTTGTATGTCTTCAAGTTCATCTGTTACTGTTCTGAATATTTTCACCCCAGATTTTATAAAAATTATTTGTTACAGTATATTTGTTGTTTTATTTTTTGCAAGAATAATTGCAGACAGAGAGTGTTTCATTTTGAGAGTAAACTTCAAGGAGTACTTTTTGATGGGAGAAAAATGAGGCTATTTGACAACTTCTAGTCATGTTCATGTTGTTATTGTACATTAAATGAGTTTACAGATTTCCAGCACTTCCACATTCTAATATAAATTCAAACATTCTCTATGGATGAATACAGATTGATTCAGGGTTATTCATATCTGCTTCCTTCATTAGTACAAATAATTGAGAGCTAAATTTCACATTATAGAATTAATTAACATTGCCAGTGTTTTGGAACACTGTAGAGTTTTAAGAGGAAACTGAGTATGCTATCTAACTCAGCCAATTTACCCTATAAATTTGTGATGTACATGTAAATTGTATAGAATACAAAAATAGGAAATAATTTTTGGAAGATAATTTTGACAGAAATGACAATGTAGGACTAAAGTGTATCTTAGAAGATATTTGCAAGGGAATCCACAAAATTTTTCAAATAAGATGCTAATTTTGTAACTTTGTATTTCTAATAGACAAATTGGTTCTTTGTGGATGTTGATTAGCAATAATAATTTTACTTAATCTGAAGCTAAATCATAATTCATTTAATTTCAACCTGATTTTAAATTCTACATGCATAAATGGTCTTATTTGCTAAGGGTGTATATATATATATATATTACATACATATGTATATGCATAACCCTTTGCATATATATGTAAAGTGTATATGTATGTATTTATAGATAAATTCCAAATGGAATAGTAATTTCCTATTTATATATCTATTGTATTTTTCTCATTTGTTTTGCATGTAAGAAGACAAATTTTATATGTTGTCTCTGATGTTCTCTGTATTTTACCATTGATGCATATAATAATAATAGCAAATAAATGTGCTATGAATTCCAGAAGAGTGGGTTTTTTTTCATAGAATCCACTCTAATTCCATAGATAATTATTTAACACTTAAAATTTATGTCTATAAAATGCAAGAAACCATTTTCTATGGGCATATCCTAACATTTGTAATATTTATAATTGTATTCAAAACTTATGACTAAGGAGAAGGGATGAAAACACTGACAATCTTTAGAAAAGGAATATTCTTTGTAAGGAAAGATAAAGGAAAATCTGTTTTTCTGTGTCTAGTATTTGTATGTTTAACAACATTTACTTGTAAGGAAAGAGGGGCTTAAGATTATTCCCATAGGATCTGGGTCATACACAACTTTCTGACATATATATTGTCTGAAGATTGGACTTAACTCCATTCATGAGAACAAGAATTGTCTTTTCTTATTTCCTATATGTAGGCAAGCTAATATAAGGAGAAGTGATGAGAAGAAATTTTTATTTTATTTTATTTATTTATTTTTTAGTGGAAGTTGGATTAAGTTCTTCCTTTACCAACTGATAACAGTTGGATTTTTTATTGATAAATTTATTATTGAACAACCATACAAGTTTTTAAACACAAAATAATATAAAATGCATATAGATTCTGGATATTAGATTTATCCCCAGGAATGCCCCCCTAATTACCCACCCTTATCCCTCCTTTCCCCTTCCCACAATATCTCTAAAAAAGTATTAGGTTGTATAACATTATATCTTTTCTGGATTTAACACATGATAATAGACCAACTTTCTCAATGGCCAGGGTCTAGATCCAGCCTCCACAGATGAGAGGAGACATTCGAACCTTGGTTCTCTGAGTTAAGCTGATTTCACTCAGCATAATTTCTTCCATAGCCATCCATTTACTTTCAAAGGCTGCAATATCATTGTTTCTAATTGCTGTGTAAAATTCCGTGGTATATATGTACCACAGTTTTTGGATCCATTCATCCAATGAGGGACATCTGGGTTGTTTCCATAGTCTAGCAATAGTAAATTGAGCTGCTATGAACATAGATATTGCTGTGTTGCTGTAATGTGCTGATTCTAAATCCCCAGGAAAGATACCCAGGAGTGGAAAAGCAGGGTCATATGGTGGGTTAATCCCTAGTTTTTTGAGGATTCTCCATATTGCTTTCCAGAAGGGCTGAACCAGTCTGCAGCTTCACCAACAGTGTGTTAGCGTGCCTATCTCTCCACATCCCCTCCAGCATCTATTATTGTTTATTTTCTTCATTTTTGCCATTTTGACTGGCGTAAGGTGATTCTTAATGTAGTTTTCATTTGCATTTCTCTGATTACTAGTGATTTAGAGCACTTTCTCATGTATTTGGGAGTAGGCAAAGACTTTCTCAGCATGTCTCCTAAAGTGACGGAAGTAAAATCAAAAATCAGTGAATGGGATTCCATAAAGCTGAAAAGCTTTTGTACTGCCAAGGAAACAATCAAAAGAGTCAAGAGGTTTCTACAGAAATGGAGAGAATCATGGGCTATGATTCCTCTGACAGGGGCCTCATATCCAGAATCTCCAAAATCCTCAAAAACCTCAACTACAAAACACGAACAACCCAATTAATAAATGGGCCAAATAGCTAAATAGAAGCTTCTCAAAAGAGGACATTGATCAAGCCAATGAATACATAAGAAATTTTTCTTAATAGCAAATTTCTCAGGACATATCCACAGTTACATAAGACCAGATATTATTTATTTCGTCGTTAGTGGAGGAAATAAAGTTTTAATATGAGAAAATAATTATTTAAAAATCTACATTATTGGGTGGAGCAGTGGTTCTGCAGTATTGCACTTGCCTGGCATGTGCAAGGATATGGGTTCAAACCCCAGCAACATTTATTTATACAAAAAAGTGTCGGAGCAATGAAAGCCACATGAAAAACTAAATAAAATTAATTCTCTCTCTCTCTTTCTCTCTGTCGCTCTGTCTCTTGAAAAAAACCTACATTATCAACACAGATATCTCACAATATTTGCCTTCATCTTATTTATTCATTTGAAGCTAAAAATCCAAAATAGTAGAGAATAAACTGAGTTTTTATTTTTTATTTATTAGTAATGGGTTTGTATTATTCAATTCTTTGACTCTTTTTAAATTAATAATTGTATATATTAGGGACAAATTTGGTGACAGTAAAATGTATAAGTCATATTCATCATGAACTTCTAATTCAAAGAAATTCATATTTCTACTTATTTATGTGTGTAAGTAATTATATTAGAATATATGTGTGTATATATTTGCATAAGTGTAAATGTGCATATACTTCCATACATAATTTTTTGTACATGTATGTATAAACTTTTTTTGATCTGTACCTATCAATCCATTTTGTCCATCTATGTGTGCAAGTCAGATAATATATAAATATATTTTTTTCTGATATGAAAAATAGTAATATATAGTAATATGGCAAACTGTAAACATTACCTGGAACAGACATCTTAAGTGACCTTTAATTGTATTTCAATGATGAAACCAAATGCTAGCAATTACAATTTCTCTCTGACAAGTTAAAACAAGCACTTAATAGAAAAATTTGGTGTTTTTAATTTATTCACAATAACAAAATAAATACAATTCTGGACCGTAGGCATTGCAATTTTTTAAGGAAAAAAATCTAATAATAACCTATTTAAACAAATAACTTATGAAGAAAATATTGCCTAGATTTTTGTTTTTACTTTCAAATATTTTGTTCTTTTCCCAAATGGCTTCCTTCTGAAAAATGAATAACATATATCATTAACAAAGCAAGTAAAAATGTAATATTGTAGTCCAGATGCAGGAAAAGCTCACTATGGCCAAAGGAGATTTTCTATTTAGAGATTATAGGATTGCATTTGGAAATACAGCAATTTAGTGTAATATATTCCATGCATATGTAATTTTCACCAGGTCAGCCTCTTCTTCTTCTTTTTTTTATTCTCTCTACAATGCCCAAATGAGCTCTTTGCTTTCTATTTTGCATCAAAGACAAATTACTTCCTTTCTGTACTCAGAAATATAATAAATATAATGAAACTCAATGTCATTTAAGCAGACATCATATACTAAAGATGGGTCACTCCAGCTAGGTTGAGAAAAAAAATTCAAAGCACATAAATAGCACCCACGCTTTGTTGGTTTGAAGTTGTACAGAAGAAAATTAAATTAAGGAAGTGTTGATTATATAATTTATGTGAACATCTAAGGAAGTCATTCTTCAACTTTTTAAACATGTTACCCAATTACATTGGAAAAAATCTACTTGTTAAATTATAGAAAGAGTTGATTTTTGTAAATTAGTTTGTTAAAACAGTACACTGAAGGTCACTAAGATTTTGAATTCAGGACTTTAGTACAATTTCTTCCTGTCATGTAACATTGCAGGACTCTCATAATGTATTTATTTTGAATGTGTACAGAAGTACCAACATTTTTCTGGGCGAATGTATTTGTTAGTAGCTTTTTCTCTCTATGGTTTTTAGTTTCTGATACCTTTACTTTCTCTAAAATAAAATTGTTGAATTGTATTTAATATTATGATCTCTTTGTTGATTTTCTTTGTAAGTAAATATTTTCATTTGTTTCTAAAGTATTTTAGCCTCTAATTTCCTAGACATTTATACATAAAGTATTATTTTTCAGGTACATCCTAGTGTTAAACAGATATGACATATGTCCTAGAATGACTATTGTTTATTATCTGTTATGCATCAGTTTATCCCAGAATTCTTTAAATACATTGCTTGTTAATATAATTTTAAAGAATGTTCCTTTCTTCTAATGATCCTCTGGGCCATATTTTAGTAAAAACAGTGGCGGTCCATACTCATTTTTCATTGCTCAAGCACTTCTTCCCTAACTTTCAGATAAAAGGCAATTTCCATTGTTCCGAGCAATTAAACCTATTTTGCCCATTGTACCATATTCAAAGCAATGATTTTGTGTACGTCGTTGAGTCATTTGACTTTTTGAATAATTTTGGAGGAGCATAAAATGAGTAGTTTGCTCTTTTCATAACATCTAGATTTATTTGTTATTAAAACACATAATTGCACATACCATTCTCTTCCTTCTTTCTGAACTCTGATGCATATATTTTCTTTTTAGAAGTGTGATTATTTTAAACATATATTCTAAATTTGTGCCAAATTTGATAATTTAGGTTTTTTGCATTAGCTATATTGATTTACAGTAAACAAAATTAAGTTGTCTCATAAAAATAACATATAAAACTTCTTGAATATTTTCTATGAAATATGCACTATAATATCCTTATTACATAAATTACCTAATTAAACTTTATAATAGAGAAAAAATTAATGATCAAAACTTTAAATTGACAATCTGTAATCTTTACATTGAATAACATGGCTACATTTGTCTTCACATTTATATGGAATCTGTCAAAAGACCCTATGGGTTTCACAAATGTAAACTCATTTATTCTGCATTATAGTTATAAAGGGTAATTTTATTATTATTATACTATTTTCTTTTTAATTTTATGGAGGAGTTGAGCTTTTGGGAATTGAGCCCAGGGACTCCCTATCTCAGAGCCCCCTGCCATTTATGTTTTATTTTGAAACAGGGTCTTGCTAAATTGCGACGCTGGCTTTGAACTTGGGATTCTCTTGCCTCAGCTATCTGAATTGCTCGGATTACAGGTGTGTGCCACCATGCCAGGATACTATAGGCTTTTCACAGACAAGGACAATGAAGTACTAAGATATCAACTAAGTTTTCTACAGTCACACAACCAATGTACAGGAGGGCGAGGAATCAAAGACAGCTAGGTTGATGAAGGGTCCCCAAGCTGCCTCTCCTTCTTACCTTAATCTTGACAGAACAGGAGCTAATATCTGACCTCCAAGTCTTGATTTCAAAGTAACTAACAGTAACAAAAAAGAAGAGATCCAGTAAATCTATTTAGACACTATGATTATACCAAGATCCCAAAGACTGAGAATTGATGATATTATTTATATTTCAATAATAATTGTGACTCTAGAAAACAAGTAAGATTAGGTTATATTGTGCTGAAATACAAATTAAATTATTTGTGATTACTCGGAAGGTAGAATAATGAGGTTTAACTGAGATTTAAGCATATTGTACACAAAAGGATGAAACCGAACTTGCCCTGATACTTAGGAAGCTCTCAAATTAGAGAGAACTTAATCAGTGTTTAAATCTAGGAACTCAAACATCATATGAAAACAACAGCAGTGGCAGAGGACATATTCACAAAATAATGAAGGGGAAGTAGTGAAAGATGGAGAGTGTCACTCAATGGAAGTCTCACAATCCGTTCACATGGAGAATCGCACTCTACTTGACAGGTTTTATTTGTAACCTTTTCTTTTAAACAGACACTAATTTATTCACATCTTCTTATATAGAAAACTTTATTGTTTTGGTATAAAATTGCACTGCTACTTTTCTAATCACTTTTGTTTCTCCTAATTTGTCTACTCTTAAGACTTTGCAAAAAAAATTCATCCCCAAAAAATAATCTTTCCATCAATATTTTCCCTAAATATAGGTACCATTTGGAAGCAGAGGAGTACCTCCCAAAGATGTCCACAAAGTCTCTGAACTTGTCTATGTGCTATTCTAACTGTAAAAACAAAAACAAACAAACAAACAAAAAAAACAAAAACATGGGGGAAAATGATAAAGAAAAAGAAAACATAATACTTCCCATGGATGATTAATTTAAGGACCTTGAGATTCAAATTTAATCCTGGATTATCTGAGTTGACCCAATCTAGTTATATGCTTCATTAAAAGGTGAGAACTATTCCTGGCTGTGTTAATAAGGAAAGAATGGGCAGAGACAGGCAATTTGCTAGCTTTGAAGATAAAAAAAGGAGATAAACAGCCAAAGAATGTGGGGGGCCACTAGAATTTCCAAAAGGACAAGGAACAGATTTTTCCTTAGCAACCAACAAAAGAGATGCAGTCCAAGTAACACTTTGATTTTACCCCAGTGAGAACCTCTTCAGATTTCTGACATCAGAACTATAAAATTCTACATTTGAATTTGTTTAAGCCAATAAATTTGTAATTTCCTGGGGCAGAAATAAAAATCTAATACAACTGTAATGATAATAAAATTTTTGTCATACTAAACAAATTTAATGCAGTGTGATTTCCTTCATAAGATATTACCTTTAACCTTTAGTCTTCTATGGCATTAATGTGCTATAAATGTTCATGAAACTTTTATTATCTGTGATTTGGAGTAGGGTCAGGATGGAAGTTGGCTTTAAGAACTGAGGGATTTTTCCCAGATTTTGATAAGATTCAGTAAACTGCATAGCATTTTTTCCATGAATTGTGTCATCTCTCAGTTTATCTATTCACGTATTTATCCATTCATTTCTATTAGCAAGCTTATGATATCTTGACACCTGCTCAATTTTGAAGAGATGGATTTATCCATACTCTAACCAAAAAAGTTCTGTCTGTGAACCTTTCTAGTTTTAGCACTCTCATTTATTATCACTGTCAACCTAGAGGGCTAGATGAGGTGCAGCCACTGTAAGATCACAGTTTATCCAAGCCAAAATGAAGATATCCACTCGCTAATCAAGAATTCAAGTTGCACAGAGTACTTGCACTTAAATGGAGTTCACAAGGTCTTGTTGTGCCAACTGAATAAAGAAAAAGGTACTAGCACTCTGGTTGTTCCCATTCCATCGGTGGGCAAGAACAGCACAGGTTGTAGACTGGTGGTCATCTACTTAAGCTTCACCTTATGCATAAGAATTGTGAGAGGAAGAAAGCCTTGTCCAAATGTTTATTGCTGTAATAGTGTTAGAACACCTACAAGGAACTAAGTTGGAGTAGGCAAGGTTAAAGCAAATCAGATCCTGAAACTGGAATCCAGGAGGGCATGACTGTTATCCTAGAACCCATGTCCTCCAGGTCAATGTGTGTTTACAAACCCCTTTTCTTTTATTCATGTCTTAACTCCTGCCATTCACCACAGGTATAAGTTACTTCTCTTTTCCTTACATGACATCTCTCTCTTTTCTTAGGTTTTAGTTTTCCGCAACAGGTCACTGTAATGTAATTTGTTATTTTCTATGGTAATGTTACCAATATGTCTGAGGCTTTCTAAGGTGCAAAATTCACTGTGTTCTTGTGAACAACCTATCACCCCATGAATCTCCATCACAAATGCTGTTTCTGACCAAATAAAAATGGCTAGTGCTCTTCTGCCCACCTCTTCCTGGGTCAGCTTCTTGCTGTGCCTCTCTTCTCTCTTTAAACTTGTGTACTTCCCTAACCCTTTGCCCCATCTGTTTACCTGTCTACCTACTCACTATTACCAGTTTTAGATGATTTTGTGTTTTAATTTAAATCTGTCAGAATTAATCTAGATACATAGACCATTAAACAAAAACAAACAAAAAAGTATGTGCTCCTAGAAGTTTGTGTGAAACCATCTTTGACCTTTTTATTAATTTTTGCCTTTTAGAGCAAAAAGAAAGACTTGATTTTATTTCTTTGTATTATTTTACTCAATATGTTAACATTTATATTCATAGACACAGAAGAGAAAACAAAGTCAAATTCCAAACATGAACTTAGAATAAATATATAAAAATACTATTTAAATTTTGTAAATAATAAAACTTATAAAGCTTTAATCTATATAATACAAACATACACTTATTCAGTTGAAATAGTTACTAGAAAATAGTAACCGGTTTAGAAAATGTCCATTAGTGATTAGGAGCACAAGCTTCAGAATCAAGATATTAACTTAAAATCTTAGTCCTGACCCTGATTGACTGTATAGAAATTTCTTGATTTCTTATTGAGATACTGGGGAAAACCGAATTAACACAATGAAGTATGTGTAAAAGCACACAATAACAAAAAATGTTATGGGTTATTCTATAAAAGAAGACTGATAATGTGAAATAGCAATCAAAACAGATATTAAGATACTCAATGGTAAATTGATAATGAATAGAGAAGAAAGATTTTTTAAATCATGTTTTCTGCGCTAGAATGGCATATAAACAAATACACTGTGGCATAGCACATTAATCTGCCTTAGCATCAAAATAACTATTTCTGTGCTGTTTACCATCAATAAAGAGATACAATAAAATCCCTAGAAATAGTAAAAATTCAAAACCTGTTCAGATAAAAATTGCTTTTATACTGATGGCATCTCTAGGGATATGTTTAGAATTGAAATTCTTGTTTTGATCACCCTGACATTATTGTTCATTGGAATGAACATGAGAAATTGTTCATCAAAGACACATAAAATTTCTTAAAAGATTGGAATTTAAAACTCATCCCCAGAGTTTGTCTTAATATTGAAGCAATTTGATAGCCAGGGTTTGAATTTAAGATCTCATGGATTTTAAATGAGAATTGTTTTCACACTGCTTACATGATACAAAGAAGACCAAATATACTTTTATACTGATAATGAGTCTTTGGAAATTCACATTTCAACATGTGTACATGTTCTTTATGCACATCCATATTTCTCTGATAAACTATTTTCAATTTAATGTTCAATATCACAATTAATGAAATTGAAGACATATATAATTCTATCATAGGTTTTTAAAACACTCGTGACAAAAACAATTCTAATATTTCTTCCAGACATAAAAATGAATCTATGGCAGTACTTATTTATCTTTTTTTTTTGCTTGAAGTTTTAAAGGACCTAGGTAATAGAAGAAAGCATCTCTATGTAATCTATGTTAACATGAAACAATTCCTAATTTAGAAATCACTTCTTCTGTTATCGGAGCCTTACAACATTAAGTTTAGTAAGACACAAATATGTAACTAAGTTAAGAGAATATGTTAGGGCTACTTTTGAATATATTCCTTAGTTTTGTTTTATTCATACAGATAAATTTCTGAATAGAAAATACGTGTTCAATGCGTATTTCTAAGAAAAGAGCTGGAGGCACTCTGGCCCCAGGCCATTAAAATGTACTCAAGGGGAGAAGCCATTCATTCAACATATATTTTTAAAATATACGCTAGACGAATTTATTGTCATGGTTAACATAAGTGGAATCAGTACTCAAATAGCTTGAAAAGGGCAATAAAATAATGCCATTTCTCAATGTGTTTTATAATGAGCTTCAATAGCATGGAAATGAACATAAGTGCAAGTCAGAGAAACAATTTGCAGGCCGAGGGGACATTTGTACACTGTTCAAAGCAGAAGCAAGAAAAATCAAACAAGCATAATGTCTTTGGGCTGGAACATAGGCTTAGCCTCAATTAAAAATCGGGAGAAAGCCATTGAGTATAGGAATGTATTGAAAGAATCAAATGGGAATTCTGGATTTGAGAAATATTTAACATGAGAGCATCAAAACTCTGTTAATGGAAGATAAGATAATAAATATAGAATTATCAAAATTGATTGTATTTAATAGATAATATCCATATTAAATGGCAGACAGATAGCAATGAAAAGTGAATATGATTTGTGAGAAATAGCAAAAGCTAAAAACATAAATATAGGGGCAGTATTAGCATATCAAGGAAAGTAGTAATACTTTGAAACAAAGTTAACCCTTATTACATTAGTGTAAGCAAATATTAGGTATGAAAAGAAAAAAGCAAATAATTTTAATATGTAATTTTATAACATTATTCTTTACATTAATAAAATAATAAATTACATGAAATGGCAAATATATGAAATAAAAAAATATACCCACTTAATAAAATTCAAAGACATCTACTTGCTCCTCTCTGAATGTTGCTGCATTTCCAAACACAGGAGCTCTTAGAGGATCTTCCAGATCTAAACCATGACCCTGGGGATGGTTAAATATTAGTTTCTGATAATTTGTTCAAGGAACAATGCAAATCATTATGTGGGATTGTCCCAAATCAAGAATGTGGTCCTTTCCCCAAACATATATATTAATAATTACTGTCTTCAGGATATTTTATAAATCTTTTAAAAGGCAGGTAGCCTGAATTTCCTAGCTATCATCAGCTGATCCTCTCTGCTCTTCAATCTCATGTCCAATCCTAATAGAAAATCAGTCTAGATGCATTTTAAAAAGAAGGAGGGAGGATAGGGAGGGATCTATGGAGACAATCAACAATGTAGCACACTATTTACCCCCCCTGAAAATCCAAATAATATTTATGCAATCGTTTAGTAGTGGAAAATACATAATCTAAAACTTTATATCACTTGTAGGGGCAAAATACAGAATCAAGATACTGGGGTGTTGGTGATGTGGGGGTAATTCTGGAATAGGAACAAATACATATCATATTGTTACTTTATGTGCATTTATGATTGTACAATAACTCAACTCAATAAAAAAGAGGAGCACATTGCAAACATCTTTCACTCTTCACCACTAAAACCAAAATCTCCCATCTGAGATACCAAAATAACTGTCTGCAGGACTACTTGGTTTTGCTTTTGTCCATGTCTGTGTAGGGTCCCCAAATCAGCTCTCCATAACATACAACTTTCCTCTTTTCAGTTACATTATGCCACCTCTCTGCTCTCATCTTTTGAATGTGATCCCTGTCACTTGGAATGAAGCTTTAAATCTCACCTCTGTATACCACTCTAATTTTGGATCCTATCACACTTCATGTATTAGCCCCAGACACATCGGTCACCAAATTCTTCAGGCAGACACACAGGAGCCTCAGGAATCTGACAATACACCACATTTCACAGCCTGCTGTAGTGTGCCGCCCTGAGATAGGTAAGGCTGATGACTCCTGATTCCTGCCATGTCCTGTGCCTCTTCTTTTATCTAAACCAGCACTTTGTCCACCTGGAGAGCCTGCTTTGTCTTCACAAAACCTACCAACAATTGACATTCTATTACACATTTGTCTGTTCATTTTCTGTATTACTTGCCTCCTCTAAGTGCTCTCCAGATGGAAAAACTTGATCTTGTTTTAATCAGTAGTGTTCCTGGCACCTCAAAACTCCCAAGAAAAAAATATATATTTTGAATACATGTTAAATCCATGAATTAATAGTCTCCTTTCCCTGAACTTTAGGGGAATCTTTAATTCCAATGAATATTCAGTGCTTACAGGATGCTTTCCTGGAAACTATTTTTGATCTTCCCATTAAGAAAAAAGTTTCTTCTTTCTCTTTTCCCTCTGGGTCATGCAACATAATCATTTTCTGAAATCATAAAGTAATGTGCATTTTGGGTATCCAGAAGAATTCATCCCACTCTGAAACTCTTGGTCTTTTAGTTACTGTTTTAATATTTGCTAAAGCAAATCTTCTAACCTTCTTCCACTGGAATATTTTAAATACTCTATTTGTATTCTTCTTTGAATGAGCAAAGTGAATATGATAGACTCAAAAGACTTACAGGAACTCGGATGCAATGGGAAATTAAATATTTTAATGAAATATTGAACTATATTATTTTACATTTTGCATTGTGTGATCTGTAATGTTAATATGCCTTTCTGAGTATTAAGAAAGGAGAACAACCTGAAAATAACTCTAAGGGTCATAGGAAAGTAAAGCTAAGTCAATGCAATAGCTTCACTAACTCTGAACCTTCCCAAGAGTCTGGAACAGAGAGCTGTAAATTAGAAGATGTGCAATTCAGTAAGCTGCATGCATGATTTCCAGGCCTGTAGAGTCAGAGCCCTGTAATATTCTAATCACAACTTCACGGCTTCGCTAGAGGAATTGTCACAGATCCACAATTATTTAATCTTCTGACCATTAAACTATCTTACCTGTAAAAATACATTTGCTTTTCTTCCACAATATTAATATAAATTTTAACAATCCAGTCATTTAAAATAAAATGTATGATATAATTTTTCAATCCATAACATTTGGGTACAAAGGTCCACAATTCAATATCTGATTACAAATAGTAATATTTATTATTATTATTATTATTGAAGACACAAGTACATTTGCACTGAAAAAGTAGATTTCATATAAACATCTCAATAATTTTAAACTTTATTGCAGGATATACTTATATTTTCTTTTCATTGCTACTTGAGCTTTCTAAAGACAACAGCTTTATGGGAATTAAGTAATTTATTTTACTTAAGACAGCACAGGGGAAAATAGGGGAGTATTACTTTCAATTTTTCATATCTTGTTCTATTGTTAGTTTGCTGCTTAGAATTAGCCTGGCTGTGCTCTATGCCAGACTTGCTTTGCCTCTTAACATGTTTGTCAATAAATAGCTAAACTTGAGAACTATATTCATAACATTTATTTTTTTCCTTTTAAAGCATGTCTAAACTTTACCCTTTAACTATTTTCACAGAAAATAAAAACCTCCAGCAGATGCTAGGATTGTTCACTTTTTCTGACGTGTGTGTGTGTGTGTGTGTGTGTGTGTGTGTGTAATGGTTGTGTCATTACATCCTATGACTCACTTTTTTTCTATTATATACATGCACAATAATGATGAACTTATGTAGTAATACTCACTTTTTAATCTATAATAAAATGTAATTTGGTAGTTATTATATTAAACATAATTCCAATACATGTTGACTTTGCTGATATATATTGATTATTCACTAGTATATTAACAATGTTTTGATCATATTATTAGCTTTTAGTTAGTTTTAAAACTCTGCCCAGAGAATTTAATGAGAAAATAGAAATTTATCTCTAAGGTTGGATTGCTTAATATAACAATAAATAGTTTTGGGGTTGCAAATTACAAATTAATTTATACATTTAATTCCTGGAAAAAATAGCTGTTGAGGAAAAATAGGTTTGTTTTTTCAACTATATTTTCTTTATTTTAATTTCTGGAAGTTGACCCAACATCACAAAGAAAATGTTTAATATTTGGGAATGAAAATTCATCATCAATTGCTTATACTTTGTATATATTAAAATGTAACTGTTAGCTTTGATCACTGTGTCAAAATACCTGAGTTGAATCAACTAAAAGTAGCAGATATGGATTTTGGCTCATGGTTTCAGAGGTTTCAATCCCTGGTCACTTGGCTCCATAGCTCTGGGCCTGCGGTGAGGCAGAACATAATGGCAGAGAGGGTGTGTTGGAGCACAGTGGCTCACTGCACGGAAGCCAGAAGATAGAGGGAGAGAGAATGGAAGGAGCCAAGGAATGATATCATTTGATTCATCACCGTATACAATCTGCAATAAAGAAGAATTAAGAATGAGTGCTCTCCTACACAAAATTACATTTTAGTGAAATAGAACACATACTTGAAACCACTGGCCCACAGAAAGTTGTATAAAGCTGCTTATTTAATTAGACCATTAATAATATTAATGTTAACTCATCTATACACCTTTAATGATTATTGCTGGAAACTTATTTAAAAATGTAAATTTCTGAAGCCAGTAGTTAAGTGCTTCATTCTACTTCTACCAGAATAAAGCTCAGCTTTTAAGCCCACTGTTGATAGAAGTTTTCATTACCATCCTTACCTCCCACCACTCATTCCCTTACACAGAAAAGAAACCACAAATCAGATCACAAAATCATCTCCCCTACGGAGATGATAAAGCTTTAACTTGATTCCGTATTCAGCCTTACAGCTTCATTTAATTTCTAAGAACGGGCGAGAAGATTATATATTAAAATTTAATGTGTACATTGAACTGGTAAAATATCTAACTTCTCCAACTCAGACACAAGTGTAAGGAACAGAAGGTGTGTGGGTAAAGGATACAAAAGCACCACAAAGGAGGAGTGTAGCTCAAAGGTGTAGTGGAGGACTCAGCCTAAGGATCATTCTTTCTGCTTCATCAATGCCTGACTCTTATTTGACAGCATTTACTAATACACTTTTGTAGCTCTCTTCAAAGAAATTACTCCTGAAGATGTTTTAGTCATCATGGAATTCAAATAGATATTTTAAAAGGAGAAAAAGTTTAATTACTTACTTATAAAAATATGTATTCATATATACTTGTACTATATATGCTAAATTTTTATAATAATCTATTGGTTTTGCTTTTGCATGATGTAATGGTGAAGTTTGTGCAGAGAAGCAGACCAATAGGATATATTGAAATCTAAATGGAAATTTATTCTGACTTAGCCTAACGTCCAAGTTCAAGAGGCTCCAATGTCCAAGGGCAAGAGATGGATGCCCTTGGTCAATGAGATGCAGAAAGAGCATTCTTTTTTTATTTTATTTTTTTATTCGGAATTTTATTTGTTGAACAATCAAACAAGCTTCTAATGAAATAATATTATATATATACATATATATATAAATTCTGAAAATGTGATTTATCCCCAAGAGCCCCTCCCCAATTACCCACCCTTATCCCTCCCCAACCCTCCTTCCCAATACATCATCACTACAAATGCCTTAGGTTATATGCTTTTGTACCTTATCTGGATTTAAAACATAATAATTCTTTTTTTAAATTTTTTTATTTTTTATTTTTATTAGAAGTATATAGAGATACAATTGAGGGGGAAACATTATCAAACCAACAGTAATCAATGTATATATACTTTGTTATCCAGGGGTAATGCCAAAACATGGATGACCACCTTGGGTTTCACCTGTTGCAGTTTCCCCCAGAAGAACTCATGCGTTAAATGGGTATCTCATGGAGGAATGACATTGGCTTCTGGGATG